>VZRS01010107.1:52154-83589 GCA_013398055.1 Ifrita kowaldi | reverse complement strand
CTGCCCTGGGGCTGTGGCCACACTGTTTTCTGATTCAGGAAATGCCTCAGTTCCTGCTGCTGGACAGGTGCAGAATCTCCTGGGGCTGGCGTGGTGGTGTTGGGCAGCAGCCCTGCCTCCATGGCTCTGTGACAGCTTTATCTGATATGGAGTATGAAAACCAGAAGCCGGCTCAGGCTGAGAGCCTTGGGGAGGGTAGATGCTGTCACTAGAATTTTAGTAGCTAGCTCACTTCCAGAAACAGCAGAAAAAATCGCAGCAAATGAATGGGTGAGGAAAAGAGGCCAGTTGGTGCAGCAAGGCTTTCACTGCATGCTGTACCTGTGCAATAGGGGGGGACCTTGTGTGTCAACCTCATCCACTTTACATCCCTTCTGCAGCTGGCTCGAAGGTGTGCTTGATACAGTCCACTCAGAGCAGCAACCGTAAACTCCCCCAGTGCAAAAAAAGAGGCAAGAAGTCATCTAACCTTTTCCCCAAGATTTTTCTTATGTTAGAAGTTCTTGGATAGACATTCTGATGTGTTTTAGGATTTGTTGAAAGAAAAAGAAACCAAAGCCACACCTAGCTTTGCTTAGCCAGTTTTGCTTAGCAGGGCAGGAGTGGTGCAGGCCCCACCTCAGCTGCAGCCCCTGTCCCTCTCCCCACCCATCCCAACAAATTCCTTGTTCTCCTGTGGAAGCAGGAGGATGGAAGGGGCACTGCACTGCTCGGACCCCTTGGTACGCCCTCACCCTCAGCAGCGTTGAAGGATTTAGGGGTTACACAAGCCTTGTAATTACTAGCACTGCAGGAAAAGCACTGATTCCTTAACACCTGCCTCACACCGCAGCCTGTGAGACTCCAGGCTCACATGTCTGCAGCTTGCACTGCGGCTGTCACAGGTCTGGAAGGTTTGAAGATAAATGCAGCCCCTGCCCACAACAGCTGAAAAACACAATCCCACCTCAGCCCCAATTACTGCCTGCTACACAGGGCACAGTAATTTACAAAATTGCAGCTGTATTTTATTATACCCTGAGTGGTTTAGAGCACATCCTAAGAAGGATGCTTGTCCTTACTTCACTTTTCTGATTACCTGTGAGATGTTCTCATCCCCTCAGCCCATTCAGCCACACTTGAGTTTGACATTAAGAGCACAAACAGCATCTTCAGCAGAGACCAGTTTTAAATCTTTTATTCAGAATTACTCTGGAACCTCTTTCCACACTCTACTTATAGGTCAAGTCGACGTGCAATGGTGATGCAGAAAGCACTGATCTGCTGCAGGCCGTCAGGAAAAACTTCATGAAAAGTATGGTTTTATTGGAAATAAATCATGCTAGAAACTGATCCTTAACAGGTACAAAATATTAAACAGATAAGAAAAAAGAAAAGAAAGATTGGATGCACTATTAAGACCAACATGTGAACTCAAGACTGCTGTGAAAAATCATACAAAAAAGGCAATAAAGAACAGTAATGCAGCATTAAAGGTGGGGGTACAGGGCAGACAAGAATTACAAAACATCCTGTTTCAATATTTCTCATCCACATACTTGGTTCAAATACTGTAACAGTACTGGAAGGCAAAAAGCACCAGACATCCAACTAAAGAGATAAGAAAAAGGGAACACAAAATTAGCAGAAAAAGTAAAATCTGGTCATTAGCGAAGGAATAATCTCAAATACAGTTACTTAACAGAAACACATCACTTGGAAAAGCTGTTATTTCAGCATACATAGACAATACCATTATTCCAGCTCTATGGAAATGACTTGGTTTTCCTAGTCTGTAACCTCTTCCACATACAGTACTGCTGAGGTTATCCCCAGAGGTGTGTGCGGGCAGACACTGCATACACACACACACAAACAAAGCAGCGCGGTCATCGGAGGAGTAGAACAGGGGGAAGTTGTTCCCTTTGAAGTAGAAAAGCAACAATCAGGAGGCCAGGAAATGCGGGGCAAAGCATCATTAAGCCCTAAACACACAATTCGAAATTAGGTGGGGACACTGCTCAGCTATGGCTTCTATCTCCTAAAAAGCCAAGCCTCCCTCACAGTCCACATGGAATACAGCAGCTACTGAAGAGACAGAAACCATTATCAAGAAATCCTAGAAAATACTCCTGCGCTGGAGAAAGTAATTCCTATTTTGTCTCCTTAGAGCTGCCACAGAAAGCAGCTGCACACTCAACTGCGTACTGCGAGTTTTTGGTGGTGTCCCAATTTACAACATGGCAGCACAGAGACTGTGTGATGCAGGGTTTGCATAGATAGTCTGTCCCCTTCCTAGCTCAAAGAACATGAAGAGGAAGAGGTCACAGCTTAGGCTCTAGTTGCATTTGTGAAAAACATGAAACTAGAAAAAAAAAAAACCAACCCCAAACAACTCCATTTATAGAGGCTTCCTGCATGTCCCCAGGTAAGGGGGAGGTGGGGAACAAGACATATAACACATGTCATGGCTATTTCAAAGCTTCATTCTCTTAATGAAGTTTATTACAGGCCCCAGTGAAAATCTTAAAAATTCACTAATTCTTACACTTCTGCACCTTTGTCCTAATTGCTGTCATAGAGTGAGTAAGTGCTTTTCTTTATTAAAAAAAACTCGTTTGTTTTTACATTATTGCTGTGTTTTACAACAAAATTAAAAATCACTTATGGAATCCACACAGGAACAGAAAGTCAATATCCCCAGAACAAACCAAAAGCATGAACATGTGTTCTCAAAAGGGCCTTTTCTATACCAGCTATTCAATGAGCAGGGGGGGCGGGAAAGAAAGAAACAAACATCATCCTATCGCTTCTCTTCCTAGCATCAACAAATTCACCCCACTTTCCCAGGAGGCAAATTCCTTTCAATAAATATCAGCGTGAGCTCCGAGGTGCTGGAATTCCGGGGGGGGAAGGAGGAGCAGCAGCAGCTGTGTGCAATGCCTGCGGGGTCCCGTGCTGCCCCCAGGGTCAGTCCAGGGAGATGATGTCGGGCGCGCTGCCGCCGCTGCTGGTGATGACGCCGGCCTCGGCCCGGCCCGAGGAGCTAACGTGCGTGCTGCTCTCGTGGTGGCTGGTGGAGGTGATGATGCTGCCAGGCGTGCTGCTTGTTAAGGTTGTGGTGAGACTATCCAAAAACATAGGAGGACAGTACTGCTTGAAACAAACAATGAAGAGTGAAAAGACTCGCTGCACGAGGGAAATGTATGCTCTGAAGATACATCTTCCCCACACAACAAGCACCAGACGTGTTCCCAGTGGGACCTCGGTAAGGCACGCACAGCGAGAAGCAGAGCTCTGCAAGTCACTGACTGACCAAGCGGGGACAGCAGCCACGAGCCCTCCTCCCTCAACCCCTCTTTTTGTTCTCCAGTACGGTTTGGGTTGCAAGGGAGCTTGAAGTTCATCTCATCCTATCCCCTTGCCATGGGCAAGGACACCTTCCACTATCCCAGACTGCTCCAGGCCCCATACAACCTGGACATTTCCAGGGATGGGGCAGCCACAGATTCTCTGGGCAACCTGTGCCAGGGCCTCAGCACTCTGGATGTATTCAAGGCAGTGCTGAGCATGTGTTTACTTTAGAAAGGCAAACTATCAGTAAAGAACGAGTTTCCAGGCCTGGATTCATCACAGAAAGGCTACACTGAATCCTCCTTAATTCATCTTCATTACCAGCTCTTGCTGGGAAAACAGGTTTCCCTAGTCAGTGGTTAGGTCTAAGCAAGTGAACTGCAAACACAGTTTGGATGATGGCACCCTGATAATTACTGGAGCACACCACCGCAAAAATCAGACTCGGAAATTAACCCCACAACAGATCAGAAACATACCTGTGAATCAACTGGGATTAGCGAAAGAAAATCCAGACCTAGGAAGAAGAGAAAGATAATAAATTAACTTGTCTCTCTTTTATGCAAACACAACAAATTTAAGGATTTTTTTTGGTGGTTGTAGAACAGATTTTGCAATTCATACAGAGTTTCTAAATGGAATATACCACTGTGACACCACTCTCAACGACTACTTCAGGCAGCAGCAAAACGAGTTATCTAGTACAAGTGGCTCTTTTAAAGAATGAGGATGACATAATGATGTATTATTCACTGGATATTGCAGGGTGGTTCAATGTGGTTGCTTAGATGGAGGTTGCCATTTGGAGCTGTTGGTTCATAATGCAAGTTTCACTGCATATTGTACCTGACTTGGCCAAACTGGGACATGAAGAGTGTCATCACATTAAAGATGCTGGAATGAAGTAAAGTCACAACATGCACAAGTCCAAAAACAAGCAGCAGGTCTCTTCCTCCACCCACGGGCAGCCAATAAGGAAACATTTCTAATATCATCCCCGTTTTGTGTCTAGACAAATAAAAGGAACGAAGAAGAGGAAACTACAAGTAGTTCAATGTATATCCTCTAAGAGCAGTGACAACTAGTGTCCATCTTAAACACCATTAGTGTGTAAGCATTTAGGGCAAGATGTTTAGAGTTATGAAACCAATGAAATTACCGCATTTTTTGGGTTTGTTTTTTTTTTTTTCTAAATATTGGCCTTGTGTTTGCTATGTCAACAGAAAGAAATGGTATACTCCCTCCCTCTCCCCTCACCTCCAAATCTCTTCTGGCCCGTGATATCTCTCCTCCTCTTCTCCATTAGAGAAAAATTTTGAAGGAGATTTTAAAGATCAGCTGCATTTACAGAACTGACAGCTTCTTTTGTCTGTGCAAGTTCTAGAACTTCAGTTGATAAGAGCTGGACAACAGTTCTAGACTGCTGTTCTCTCAGCACATTCTCCTATCCAATTTGGGAAGACAACTGATTTCTTAACAAGGGAGAAGTGGAGGGAGGGAGCAGTAAGGGAGCCAAAATGGACAGAGAAACAAGGGGAATGATATCCCTCTCATTGCCAAACTGGTGCTGAAAGAAGAGGAAAAAACCCAGAGATGTTGCAGGGGAGGAATGGAGACAGGCAATGGAGCAGGGAAAGAGGAAGTACAGGAGGCCAAAGTGACACCTGTCACCACAAGTCACCACTTCCTGGGCTCTGGGTTTGTTACAGCCGGCCAAGAGAACCCCCAGAGTCCCTATATACAGTGTTCTTTTCAAGGAGCCAGGATAGAAAACAATCAGTATCCCCACCTTTTGTCTGATATTTAGCAGCAGTGTTGAAGAATACATCATAGGCATTTAGGGTATGTCTAGGTAAAGAAAGTCAATAGAGGTCAGCTCACAGATTGTAGCTCACCTTAACCTTTTTCATACAGTCTAGACAGAGCACCACTACAATCAGCTAGCAGAGTAACTACACTGAGGGCTGGGATGAGTCAGCACCCTCACACCTCTAGTAACTAAAACAAGCAACTACTTTCACTTGCATCTACAACACATTACCACCGGATGTATACACAAAGTCTGGCTGAGCATGGCAAGAGCAGCTTCTGGCTGCCGTGCCCAAGTGCCAATTTGTACCCCAAAAGCAGTGTTTGTCACATCACTGTTGCAAAATGCAATCTGAAAACGGGCAGACAGCCTGTACTAGGCTTGTCTAGACATCACATCAGTGCAATACTGCATTTACACTTGTTCCATTAAAAAAAACCAAAAACAACCACAGAGTTAATAAATTCTTCCAATTTTTACCCACCCCGTAAATTAATACTGCTGTCAGAACACACATGAAAAACACTCAGCACCTTACCTGGCAAATCTGATGAAATACTGGATATTGGTGGGTGATGGAATGGTACTGGGTAGTCTGTTAATGAAGGAGGAATAGCAGCGGCATCGACCGTCGTCACGCTGGGCACTCTGGCAGTAGATGGCTGATACATGAGAACCCTGTTTCAAACAGCATGGGAAATTACAAACAACCTGGCCGTTAGTTGCAGAAGGGAAACCATGCACTGCTGTGCACTCTCATTCACAAGTCACCGTGTGACAACACAACTACAGCGTGGCTACTCACTACCAGTACTCCACTCTAATTTCCTTTTTCATAACAGTCTTCACAATAACATGACCGTATCTTGGCTCTCAACAGCAGCTGTGACATAAGAGCAAGTTGGCATTAAAACAAAGTACAGTGCTGGAGTCATTGGCAACAGTCAAAGATAGAAATGGGTGTCTGTGAGCACCCACAGAGGGATGTGCAGGTGACCAGAGCCAGGAGGAGAGCACTCCGTTCGACTTCTCCACACAACTGCTGCTCGGTGCCCACCTGTTACACCAAGGGCATGGCTGACCGTTATCCTGCCCCACAGGATGACACAGATTACACATGTGGGAATTAAATATAAGTCTGTCTTTACTAACAGCCTCCAGTTCAGCTCTCTAGGAGCATGCTACAACCCTTCTGCTTCCCCTCATGCTGCCTGACCTCCTGGCTGCACAGTTACAAACACCACCACAGGTGCTCAGGCACCAGCGACATACATAAAACAGTTCATGAACTCCAAATTGGGTGGAAACATGCAGAACTCTGCTCCCAGATGCTCTGCATCACTCTCTCCAGCCATCAGTGTTACACATTCATCTTCCTTCCCAGACTCCTACCTGTTAAGCTGCTTCTGATGTCAGAAGCTTGTATTTCAGACCCTCCCTTCTCAGGCACCTCTCATACTTCAGCCTACATTGTTGCTGCCTCTAACAAGACACCCCAGTTTTCCCAAAACTAGCATTCAGACAACACTGTTTAAAGGAGGTAAGCTATACCCCAAAAGCCTGGCTTTGATTTGGATTTGAAGAATGAAAATATGCCGTATTCATACCCAAAAAGCAAGGAAAATACATGGGTCACAGAGAGACAAGAATAGTCAGTCCTCCTACAATTACAGTTGCAGGTAGCCATCTCAAACACAGGAGCACGGAAGGAAGTCTTGGTGCCTTCTGAAACTTCATTAAGAGATGTAGCTACATTTTCTTGTAAAAGTAAGGAAGAGTCTCTTGCAGAAGGACTCCTCCACAATCCTCACAAAAAAGCAACAGCATTTCAGTATCACTGCTGAAAAAGGTTGAAGATGACCAACTATTTGCTCACCAAGGACCACACACACATTCCTGTGGACTAGAGACTCAGCACACCTGCTCATTACTTCTGAAACAGAAGGGGAACCTTCAAAACAGAAGGGGATTTCGTTTATTATTATTATTTTAGTACAAGACATAGGCCACTACACAGAGAGACACAGACACACACCTCATGCAGGCAGCAACACTAACCAATGAGCCATTGCTAAAAGCTGAGCTTGGAGCAGTGAGTGCTGGCGAGCCTGACCAGTGGCCCTCACTCCCTGCAGGTCTGGGCTGCCCCAGGGGCCAAGAGCAGGAACATTATGGAAGCCACAAGCAGCACCTGAGTCGAGGTGCACAGATCAGGACAGACAGAAGGTGGCACAGCAGGAGAGAAGCTGGTCAAGCCTGGTGCTAAAGTCAGGCCAGACTACAAAGATGGAGCAGTTGCCAGAGGACTTGCGAAGTCGCTGGTTATGCTAATCAAGGTGCAGAACTGACTGATGACCACAGCCGACAACAGCATCCAAGACATTCCAGAATTTAACAGAGAGATGGAGGAAAAGCTCATCTTGACTCAAAACAGCAAAGTGGCTCCCTTCCAAGGCTGACAGGATGGATGAAACACACAACACAGCCTCGTTCCCTGGGCACTGGAGCAAATTAGATAGAAAGTATAGCAGACAGCAAGAGAAAAGCCTTTAAGATGACACTAACTCAGCAAGAATGCATTAAGTTCCTCCACTTGGCATGATCTACTTTCTCAGGAGAACACTGCCCATTAGCTTAGTCAGCTTCCTTTTCTATGCAGAAATGTCCCTGCAAACACAGCAACAGTCAGCGCAAGTCTTTTGTGAGGTGTAAAACTATTTAATAGTGTTTTGCCTGTACAAAGTTACTGTATCAATACAACCTTCTACAGGAGAGGCCTAGACATTCTCCTCTGCAAGTGTAGAGCTGGATTCCAAGTCCATTTCTCTACAGATCAGTTTAGCTGAGACATTACAGAATAACAACTAACTTTAAAATTGACAAACCCTTTGGTTGGGCTTCCGTGTATTTCAGACATAAATATGCACTTCCGTTTGGCTGGAGGATCTTCTTCTTCATCAGAAGAGCTTTCTATTGTCAAGTCGATAACATCAACCTTCTTCTTGTTTACCTCACTGGCCACTGTCACGGAACATGGTTTGCTAACAACACTGGAACCTGAAGAAGAAAATAAAAATCATTGTTCTGCAAAAGCTGGTGATGTCAGCAGTTTCTATTTACAAGAGATCCAGGAACTCGGATCCTGTATAATAGATCACCTTTCTGGCCATTACAAAGAATGTTATGCCCCAGTACCTGCTTTATGACTCTTCTGTGTCACACTGAGACTATTAAAGAACTAACTTTTGTTTTCACTTATCATTTTAAGAATGTAAAACAAAAGCAACCTTTCATTTTCTTAACTACTATTATAAAGAGCAAAGACAAAGACCAAAAATGCACTCTTAGAGACACAACCCTTTCCTTTCTAGTTTAAATTACAGGAAGGTTAGAAGTAGTAAGCCCTACACAAAACAAACACTAACATCCACATGCATTATCCAAGCACCTTGTGCTGGTTTGCAACCAGTACCCAGATGTACATACTTTCTATTTTGGTGCATTGTGGACTTGACACTTTCACAGCTTCCTTCTTTGGCCTCATGGGGCACCAGGAGCCATCTTCCTGGAATTTGATCTCATCCACATCAGAACATTCATTAAGGATTTCCATAAAGAGGCTGAAAAAATAAAGTTTCACTTTTCATTCTAAGTGACACTTTTATTCTAAGTGAAAAGGAGACAGAGAAAAAGCTAATTATGATCACCTTCTACCCACTGTGTCTACTCTCTCCCTAGTTCCTCTTACCCAAAAGCTTGTAATTGCAGCCATTGCAGATATCAGAAAATAAGATTATCCCAAACTATCCATGGTTCACTCCAACACTATTTCAATGCACAGATTTCCACACTGAAGCAAAAATCATCATCCCTTGAACCAAGTTAGGCCATTGTTATCAGTTAAAAGTTACATTTTGAAGTTAACATCTTTCAGGGATAAAGACACGTAAAAGGAAGATCTACCCTCAGATGTCACATTTCTATTTTGCCAGAGGAAATATACTGAGACTCAAGAGTTTGATGGCACAGTTAAGAGAAAAACTTACATACGTCATTACATGGGAGGAGAAAATAACAGAGTTTAATGGTTCCTCCAGTCTGAAGTATTTTGACAAAAAACAGTATGAAATGGCTAAACCTCAAGACACATAAGTAGCTACTGAGTATGTAATGAAAAATTTTAAGTAACTGTGTGATCTACAAAGCCAGTCTCTTACCCATCTAGTATTAGGCTCTCATAAGCTGCCTTTTTGTCACAGACGGGGCAGATCCAGGTAGGCTTCTTTTCATTCATTTGAAGATAAAGAGCAGCATCAAAACATTGCAGGTGTGTGCAAGTCACAGCCCGGCATGGGATTGTCAGTCTCATTTTTCCCAGCTGCAGGAGATGCATTTCAAGGGTGTCAGAACAGAAGACAGAGAAACAGGCCTGAATGGTGAACAGTGAATCTGGAGGCATTTGGTGAAACAACTCTTCCTGCTCACTACAGAGATGCCCAAGGCTGAGGGTGCTGCAAGCAAATCCACCCCATCACAGCACCCACAGTGCTCTTAAAGGAAAAATTAAACCCTGCTCCAAGGCTTCACCACACTGAGAACAGTCAGGAACACTTCTAATGCACTTGAAACAACATTATTTACAGGATTTCATTTTATTAAACAACCTACTGAAGCACCCACTTCTACAATTTTCTTTTAACCCAATATTTCAGGTGTTTTCTTCAGCACCAGGTACTTGTTACACCCAGAACGGCCAATTTCTTCTTGGGGAAGAGAACCTCCAAGGCAGCATTACCTTGTTATACAGTGATCAACTTTTTTTAGTTTGCTACTGTAGCTGCAATATAAGCAAAGCCACCAAGATGAGGAGATAAGACATTTTAATTGTCACTGTATCCTTTAATTATTCACTCAGCCTGCCAGATTACCCTCAGCACCTCAATATAGGAGATTAATCCTTCTACAGGCCTCACAGTACACAAGCAGCAACTTGACTCAGTGCATCACAGCTGAGGCATTCACAGTCCTAAACCACAGCTGAGTGGCTGCTGCTACGATCAGGTGCTTGTAGATGGACCCTTCTCCCCACTATTTTATCTTGGCTTGTTAATATAAAATACAAAACCAGTGAGGCTTCTAAAGCAAGGCCTTTGAAAAGCAGCCCAATTCTGCACTACAGATGAAAATGTGAATCTGTATCTGGAAATTTCCAGCCATACTTACAGGACACATCAGAGAGACCCGCAGACTGGTTGTGGCAATCTCACTATCAGGATCTGCAGTTAGTTTTTCTTTAACTATTAAAATAAATAAAGAAGTTATACACAGAGATCATTATTTCAAATGCTAACCTCCATTCAGCAGTACTCATACTTTTCTGCCAGCTAACTAAAAAAATTAAGCATCTAGGAAACTAGTTCATGAACAACAACAGTTTCACTATTTATAAGCAACTGGCAAACTGCATCACAACACTATCTGATGTTGTTTGACTGCAGATGCAGTAACAGCCACGCAGACCAAACTCAACCCAACGTGTGAAGAAATAAATAAAACAATCAGGACTGAGTGAGGTGCAGTGGAAGAGAACTCAGGACATCTAGCTGCACCTCACAGCCCAGCACAGTAAGGGGTGGTCGTGGCATTTCCATAAGCACATTTCAGATGGGACCTTTGGGTATGCTTCCTAAAAACCCTCACTGAAAAAGAGTGTGATGCCTCACCAGCAGCCAAGAGAACCTGTGAAACCCTGGGCACGAACTTTCTTCTCAAAACACAGCAAATCTCTTCTGTATTACCAATTCTAGCTTTAAAGAGACACTAACCACCCTCCAAAAGTACAGACAGGCAAGTTAATTACTTACTTAGTGCTCTGGAATGATCAGGGTTTCTGATACCTTTCATTTTCAACCTCTGCAAAAGCATAGCTGAGGTGAGCTGGCGAACCAGATACACAGACATGGAGTAATTCTACAAAAAGAAGGATTGAAGATTAAATGCTGATTTCATACACTACTCCCACTATGACAATAGCTCACTATTTACACTAGTTGTAGCATACAGTAAAAACAAGAATGTTACTTTTTGCTTAATCGTTATTAAGAGCATTGACAGACCATTTCAGTTCTGGAGAGGTCCAACATTCTGCCAGAATTCTCTAGCCAATCAGGTCTAATTATCCTACTCCAGTTATGACTGAACTACAAAATAATTCCACAACTAAGAAACAACCTGGGCTCTTCTCCTGGAAAGATCATTTATATGTGACACATTTCATACATGTAAGTCTTTTAAGAACTTCTCACATTTTGTCTCCTTAATCTTCCCCTTTCTTCCAGTGTCAGGGGGGAGCTCAAAGGATCACATGACAAAAGATAAATGGCCTTTATGGTACAAACAACACCTTCAGAAGGTACAGAGCTGCCCCAGTTTCTTTGTACCCTTTCTTTAGCTTGTTCTGTACTTCTAAGCCCAGCCTTGATACACCCTGTCCATTCTGCTGAGCCTGGCCCTGTTCCCCAGCATTTTCTACTCCTCCCTAACTCACACCACTTGTCAGCTTCTTTTGTTCAGTGTTCACTCCCTCTTCTAGGTCACTAATGAAAAGTCTGCAAGCCCCAGTGCTGCAGGATAATAATGGTTTCATCCATGTAACAAGAACAACCCATGACCTCTTATTTCCACTCCCTGCCAGCCACCTTCCTATGGCTCCTACACTGCCTGGATATTGCACGGGAGCTTCAAACAACTCCTACAAGCCCTGCTCCTCCTTTACCACCTATAGGAAAATCAGCTTCTTAGAGAAGCAGATAAAGTGTTCTAATTGCACATGAAACCACTAAGAAACCCAGATTTTCATTTTTTCCTTAACAAATGGCCACCTGTTGACTACAGAGAAGATTCTACAGGCTCAAGTCTGCCCAGCTCTGAGGGGTTTATGCCCCCTTGGCTCCGCAGCCCTCCTGTATCAGCCCAGCCCATGCCAACAAGCCCTTACGTGACACCCTGTACTGTTCCCCAGGGTCTTACTTTGAGGATGAAAAGCAGCAAATTCTGGCACCGGCATTAAACCGCAGAACTCGCTTCACCTCTCGAGGCAAGGAGAGGATGTCCAAGCATTCCGAGTCATCTGCTTCCATCAGAGTATGTTTTGGCAATACAGGGAGGAAAGCTAGCAGGCATCAGCACGAGAGGCCAAGACCACCCACAGGACTGTAGCCATTTTAAAATTCTGTGCTTTGACTGAGAAGCAATGGCTCAGATCTTTCTCTCCATCCCTGTTCTAGAAAATAGTCCTTTGATGTCAGCACTGCCCTTCATTTATTTTTTGAACATTAGCTTTCAATCCAATTTCTTTTTAAAATTTTAATATAAAAGCTTATACTGGAGTCTCTCTCTGAAACATGTGGTATCTTTAGCCCAGAGCATTTGATTTCGAAGAAAAACTCAAAGAGAAAACTACTCTACCAGAATTTACACACCCACTTACAGATAAAGCAATAAATAGTTCTTGACTTGCCAACAGCTGAAAAGGTGCTGCAACAGTTATTTAAACCTAGCATGAAGTCAGAAGTTCCTAGCACTCTCCTCTTCTTTCCTTATTAGATCTACAGGGAGATTTACTATTCACACCACAAATAGTTTGTTATTTTTGACATGAAATCCAGGAAAACCCTAAAAGCAGACTTTCTAATGTGAATCCTCTAAGAAAATCTTTCCATCCGTATGTGAATCTCACACACGTGTTACTGGAAACTACCCCAGTTATAGATGTTTCCTGGCACTGATAATAAGTTCAGCCACCTAAAACAAAACACTTGCCAGCCACATCAGCCAGGAGAGGAGCAGGAATGCTCAAACAGATTATTTAGATGACTTCCCACATCCTACAGAACGTGCAGGTTACCTTTCCAATTTCAGAAGCCCAAGAAATGGAAATCTGGTTTGGCACTGCTGATGACAGCCTAACTAGAGATGTGATGTTCAAGGGACGCCCAGGTCGCTTCTGTTCAATTCCATTTTTTGGTGGCGGAGCATATCCCTGTGGAAAAAAAGGACAATTGATGTGTTACCCAGTCTCCCCACTGTACTCTGAAACTGCTGACACAGACTTGTTAAACAAATCTATGAGAAGCAGGTAAACTTAGAGGATCTCTACTCTGGAGAGCAAAGCCAGCATTTATTCTGAGAAGTATCAGACTTTCACAGTATAACACCGTAAGTCAAACAGGGTTATAAGGCATTTGTTGTTTTAAAGGGGTTTTACAGAAGTACTGAAATGGTGAAAGAGAACAGTTTGGGTCCAGGTAAGTTCACTGGAAGAGTAAAAGGTCATGTGGATGTTTTGTCCCTTTTCTCCCCATGCCCTACTGGAACAGAGTGAAACATCACAAGGTCATAGCCTTAGTGACAAACACAGTAAGTAATGAAGACTTTACCCAGTGTTTCACACACTGAAAACACTTCACTGATTAAGAAACAATTACGCCTTGTTCCAAGAGCTCCACATCTCTTCAGTGACTGCTTTGCCTCGTATCAATTACACCTGGCCCCATTAGCAGCAGGTGTCACCTGTCCTCTGCCAAGGCCCCTGAAGAAGGACTGTACATGGAGTACCAGCTGTATTTAAGAGATCACAGAATCAGAGTGGTTTGGGTTGGAAGTGACCTTAAGGATCATCCAGTTCCAATGCCCCCGTCATGCAATAAGCCTGCAGATTATTCCTCTCGCCCTGCATCTGTCACAATGAAAACAAGCCAGTCTGCCACAGCCACCCTGAGAATCCCTGCTCTGAGCTCACAGCCAGCCTGCAGACACTTGTCTCAAACTCATCCTGCACATGAAGGATGCCAATGAGATGTAGCTCTGCATCTTGCACAGACCTTACTGATGCATTTCACTTAGTTCAAGACAATGTTGTTTTATACAAAAAAACTCACCCAGAAAGGATATGCTGGGAAAAAAGTACATATTTCCTTAACCAGAGAAACACACACATTCATAACCTTGCTTTGGAAAGGAGTTACTTTGAAAGATGCTAAGTCTGGAAATAAAACCAAAAATAATTTTTAAAAAATTAAATATAAGTAGCCTCTTCCACTCACTAGTCCAGTATGCTGTGAGTGCTTTATCCCAGAACACAGAGGCAGCAGACATATGGGAACTGCTGACAATTTCACATTTAAAAGACAGAATGATTTCAGAAGAGAGTGAATGCAAGTTCTCTTACATTTTCAAATTTTTTTTTCTTTTAGAGACAGACTCTGCAGTGCACATACCTCATTTCAGTGCTTCAGTGAAGCTTCTAGTGTTTTCTTCCACAGACCTTGTTCCTGAGAACAGATTTGCTCTCATACTCCTACAAGAATTTGGAACCTTCCCTTCCTATCCTTCTAGGAGCACTCTGCTTGCCTCCCAACCAGCATGGCCACGCAACGTTCAGCCAGGCTGCCAACTCTAGTTGCAAGCACTGCCAACATTATTTGGGCCTTGAAATCTTCCGTGGTTCATCAAAGAACCACACTACTCAAGGCAGGTATCATCTGCTACAGCAAGGAAATTCATCAAGAGAAAGCATAACTGCTCATTTATTTGGCTCTTCCCAGTGACACGGATGCAGGAATACAAGCAAACATGGCGTTAACATGAGCACAACCTGGAGCAGTACTGGCACACGGGCAGCATTTCTCTGAAGCTTCTGGTAAGGATTGCAGGCAAGGAGATGACCAGGAATAATTTACAGACGTCTGCACAGGCATGAACTGCCCTACCAGGCAAAGACAGAAGTTCACTTATGAACTGTGCAAGTGGGCAATAGAAGCTAGCACCACTGGTTAATTACCTAACGCTACTGCAATGGACAATAGTGGTCTTCGAGGCAATGAAGTTATCCTGTGCTTGCTACAACAGAAAGGAAGTGCCAGTTGATGCAGAGAGAGACCAAATCACCAAAAAAAGTCTGCAGAAGCCCTCAGACTGAGACACTATTTGTCAGTCAGCTCATAGTGAATGAGGAGGGGAAGGGAAGTTGCCAAGACAATAGTGATTTATTTACTTTCTCACCTAAAGTTCAGCTGAACAGATTAATGAATCATTTTACCACACACAGGAAGAACCTAGAGGATTTAGGTCTAAAGCAAAGTAATAAGCCAAGATTAATAGCAGTTGCTGCTACAACTGCGACATGTTACACACAAAACGGAGAGAACAGCAGGGCGTAAACTATATTAACAAGACTGAGACTGAGAATCAGCTGACACTGATATCCACAAGATAACATCAGAACAAATTCTTTTTGGTTGGTTGCTGAAAGACAATGTGCAGAAGAGAAAACCCACAAAGTTATCCCATGGAATGTAACTGGCATTCACAGAAAATACTGACAAGAAAACACAAGAAAGAAAACCTCTTATAATCTGAAGTAGGAGGAAGAGAACCTAAGGAGTCTCATTTAAGCTGAGACAAAAACAAAAAGCAGTCACAGTTGCATATGGGAGGAGGAAGGGAACAGAACAATACATGTGACACACCGAGGTGGTTACAAACATTCTGAAAAAGAGGTTTCACACCTTCTCTCTCCACACAGCATCTTTCCAAACCCACTACTGAAAAAACCCTCTGTACTACGACTTTTTCCATCCTTCATAGCCTCTATTCAGAACTATTTCTGAATGGGTTGTGTAAGAGTTTCTCTCTGTTCTATTGAAATAAAAAAGAGAAATCCATTTGTGAGATATTTTGAGAATGAGAGAGCTTTTCCCTTTGTGTCTATACCCAAGCCTCGAGATGACCCTGTGACTATGTACTAATTTTTCCAACACCAGACACCCCTGAAGTGTGACTGCCAACAGTGTTCTGCTCCAGTATCAGCACGTGCTAGGAACCCTAAAACATGTCTGTTCTTCATCCCCACAACAAACTGTGCTCTAACCAGACAGATGCAGAGCAGTGTACAAGTGGCACACAAGACACTGGTGTTGTTCCCTCAGAACAAGAAGGAACTCAAGCCTATCACAAATATAGGCAGCCCACACAGTGAGGGCTACCACCCCAAAATAAATGCAGTCTGAGGACCTGTGAGGAGGATTCTCCATGCAGACACTGGGTTGTTTTTCACATATTTAGTTACGTTAACAGCGGAAGGCGAGGTTTGCTATAAGAGGCTTAATCACATTTAGTCTGTGCAGTGGCTGTAATATGGTTAACAGCAGTAATGGTTATCTCACACAGCAAATGGACAAACTCCATGCCTAACATTAGAGAAATCTGAGGGATAACAAACAACTTGACTGTTTCTGCAAGCTAACATTACAGAAAAACACATACACACTCCACAAGTCACCAAGAAGCCACAAATACATACATACATACTTACCGGCAATGGGAACAGCTTCCCATTTACTTTAATGCACAAACTATTAGGATAATTATCCTCTTGAGGGCAGCTTGTCTCTGCTAGGCATAACCTGCATCCATAGAAAGAGAAAGCATCATTTTCAAGTGTCCCCACAAGCACCCATTTAGCCAATTAAGTTTTCAGAGAACACTATACAAAATGTACCTTAGCTGAACTTGGACTGTGTAATCTCTCCTGCCTCCAGGCAAGAAGTCCCTGTGAAAAAGAGAAAGAAAAAGAGAAATATCGACTTAGCAGGACTCATATTGCAGCCTTACACAGAAACAACTGACACACCTGCCCCAGCATCACTAAACTTTCCTCTTATTTTTCTTTTATTGAACACCTTACAAGTGACATTTCTGTTTAACTACTGCCAAGTTACACAGAACTTCAGGATCAGCATCCTCCATCCAAAGATCATAGCAACAATAAAGTAGGATGCTGCCAGGGATGAAAAAGCACCTATGAATTCTCTTAGTTTACAACATCAACCCTGGGAAAAAACAGAAAAACAGGCTTCCACTCCTGCAGCCAGGGAAAATGCAGGGAAGCTTCCCACCTCTCTAAACTGTGACAATTCTTCGGAACCGAGTAACTGTTAACTCTTTAATGGGGTAGGATTTACACAAAATGCAGACAAATTCTGTGCACAGTTGGTCCTGAAGAAAACAGAACAGACATAACCTCAAGAGTAACTTCAGTGAGGATTATCACTCTGCACCTGCAGAGTAAGTGATGAATATAATGAACCAAAACCTCCTGAAATTTTGTAGAAGTTTACCTACACTATACCACACACTTACTTCTTACCTGGAAATACAGATTTCTCTGACCTGCTGAGGTGTTAAAGCAAAGATAAAAAACTTCTCCTGGAACCTCTGAATACTGCTCTGTACTAGAAAAAGAAAGACACAAAAGAAGTTGAACCATGATGATTAAAACCATTGATTTAAACAGGATCTGCAGTTGAGCTTTTCCTGGAACAAGACATAAGTCACTGAATATACTCGAATGGTGGTTGAACTGCATGTAACTGTTAACAAAAACAGCAATGGAACAAATCTCTCATTAAACTACATTCAGATGGTTTAGTATCACATTACACTTCAGTACTGAAGCAGCTTGGCAAACTGTGTTATAAACTTTTCTCCCAAAGGAGGAAGGTTCAAACAAACACACAACAAAATATTACGTAGGATACCTGAGAAAAGGAATACCACAGAGATGCTGGCAGCTCCTGTAAGGTACTACAGGAAGAGCATGTGCATCAGAAGTTATTAATGGACAGCTGGAAAATTCAGAAACAGCTACAGGTAACTAAACCTTTGGGGAGGAAGGGAGGGAGCACAACCCTTTACGCCAGAGAATTCAGGCAGACTTCATGTCCGGAATTACCCTTCAGTGGCATGTGACAAAAAAATAAATAAATATAATGTTCACATCAGAATCCAGCTTGTCTGTCAGTGATGGGAAGTGGCAATATTTTAGTATTTAAGGTCCATAGCAGGCACATATCACTTTCCTACTTTCTTTAAACTTGAGAAGTTAAAAATCTTGACCTGAAATAAAGGTAAATTAGACTTGTCCAATTTAAAATAAACAGCAGGGAGGACAAATGCAAAAATAGCACAACTAACTCAGGCAAATTTTGAAGAGTTGGACTGCCTTGTGCACTGTGACATTCAGAGGAGATTGTTTCTATGCCCAGAAAAAAACACATGAAAAGGAGGCAAACATGAAATGGAACCCAGATGGAGCAAACACACACCAAGTTCCTCAAACAATTCCAAACAGCTACAGTATGCACGTATGCACACACACACACCACAGAGGACATCTGGTATTTTAGAATAATACTTGAGCACATGTGAAAAAGACAGCAGAAGTATTTTGTTACTTAATTCAGTGTGGGTTAAAACCAAACCCCACACTTGCATTTGTGCTCTCACATTAGTGCAAAGAAATACCAAACTCATTCCTTCTAAAGCATGCAGCAGTGAGGTGGACTATACTCCTAGCTGTCTGACTTACCTGCTATTTAAATACTTAACTCCCAAATGCACAAAAAATGTGAGTGTCACTATGCACAAAGAGAAGTGACAACAGGCACTATAATTAAGGTTTGTTAGTTAAGTTTTCTGCTTTAGGTACTGGAGGATGGCAGATGATCAGTACATGCCTCACTGAGGTAAAAGTCACAGCCTAAAAGGCTTCATGATCAGTTAAGAAACTAAAATGTTTAAGAGGATGCAAACTATTTTATAAGCATATTACTAAATAGTTAGGGAACATTTTTTGCCATGTAAGGTAAGCCAGACTGAATTTCAAAACATAAGATGTAGCTCCAAATAATTAAAAATGTTCAAGACCAAGGCACTTGGGGAAGATGAACCAAATTTCAGGTTATTTGAGAGGCAAATGTCCACTCCATACTGTCAAGTACTGCAACAACCTGCAGGCTGAGAAACTTCACTACTCTGAGCACAACACTGAACATCACAGCACAAAGTACCTATTTTAGTGCCAGATCTCAGAGCCTGCAGAATTGGTGGGAGCAAGATAAGGGTAAAGTAACAAACCAATGAACTTGTTCTCTTTACCCTGTTGCAACTTGTAAATTACTGACCCTGAAATCCTTTTTCTGTTACTCCTGACAAAACTGTTCCTCATGTATATTAGACAGAAACTTCAGGTCCAAATCTTTCAGCCAAAAAGTGGAGGTTCAGACCAACATTTTGTTACCAAGAAACAGGAAACATTTTGTTACCAAGAGGGTGGTCAAACACCAGAACGGGGTTCTTGGAAAAGCAGTCAATACTGTAAGCTGTCAGTGTTTAAGAGGAATTTGGACAATGCCCGTAACTATAACTTTTGGTCAGGCAGTTGGATGATCACTGTAGGTACCTTTAAACTGATTTACCCTGCTCTATTATTCAATATTCAAAAGACAGAGGTCTTTAATCATATTACTTTTATAACAGAAAACACTATTTTCTGAAGTGTGGCNATAAAAAACTTCTCCTGGAACCTCTGAATACTGCTCTGTACTAGAAAAAGAAAGACACAAAAGAAGTTGAACCATGATGATTAAAACCATTGATTTAAACAGGATCTGCAGTTGAGCTTTTCCTGGAACAAGACATAAGTCACTGAATATACTCGAATGGTGGTTGAACTGCATGTAACTGTTAACAAAAACAGCAATGGAACAAATCTCTCATTAAACTACATTCAGATGGTTTAGTATCACATTACACTTCAGTACTGAAGCAGCTTGGCAAACTGTGTTATAAACTTTTCTCCCAAAGGAGGAAGGTTCAAACAAACACACAACAAAATATTACGTAGGATACCTGAGAAAAGGAATACCACAGAGATGCTGGCAGCTCCTGTAAGGTACTACAGGAAGAGCATGTGCATCAGAAGTTATTAATGGACAGCTGGAAAATTCAGAAACAGCTACAGGTAACTAAACCTTTGGGGAGGAAGGGAGGGAGCACAACCCTTTACGCCAGAGAATTCAGGCAGACTTCATGTCCGGAATTACCCTTCAGTGGCATGTGACAAAAAAATAAATAAATATAATGTTCACATCAGAATCCAGCTTGTCTGTCAGTGATGGGAAGTGGCAATATTTTAGTATTTAAGGTCCATAGCAGGCACATATCACTTTCCTACTTTCTTTAAACTTGAGAAGTTAAAAATCTTGACCTGAAATAAAGGTAAATTAGACTTGTCCAATTTAAAATAAACAGCAGGGAGGACAAATGCAAAAATAGCACAACTAACTCAGGCAAATTTTGAAGAGTTGGACTGCCTTGTGCACTGTGACATTCAGAGGAGATTGTTTCTATGCCCAGAAAAAAACACATGAAAAGGAGGCAAACATGAAATGGAACCCAGATGGAGCAAACACACACCAAGTTCCTCAAACAATTCCAAACAGCTACAGTATGCACGTATGCACACACACACACCACAGAGGACATCTGGTATTTTAGAATAATACTTGAGCACATGTGAAAAAGACAGCAGAAGTATTTTGTTACTTAATTCAGTGTGGGTTAAAACCAAACCCCACACTTGCATTTGTGCTCTCACATTAGTGCAAAGAAATACCAAACTCATTCCTTCTAAAGCATGCAGCAGTGAGGTGGACTATACTCCTAGCTGTCTGACTTACCTGCTATTTAAATACTTAACTCCCAAATGCACAAAAAATGTGAGTGTCACTATGCACAAAGAGAAGTGACAACAGGCACTATAATTAAGGTTTGTTAGTTAAGTTTTCTGCTTTAGGTACTGGAGGATGGCAGATGATCAGTACATGCCTCACTGAGGTAAAAGTCACAGCCTAAAAGGCTTCATGATCAGTTAAGAAACTAAAATGTTTAAGAGGATGCAAACTATTTTATAAGCATATTACTAAATAGTTAGGGAACATTTTTTGCCATGTAAGGTAAGCCAGACTGAATTTCAAAACATAAGATGTAGCTCCAAATAATTAAAAATGTTCAAGACCAAGGCACTTGGGGAAGATGAACCAAATTTCAGGTTATTTGAGAGGCAAATGTCCACTCCATACTGTCAAGTACTGCAACAACCTGCAGGCTGAGAAACTTCACTACTCTGAGCACAACACTGAACATCACAGCACAAAGTACCTATTTTAGTGCCAGATCTCAGAGCCTGCAGAATTGGTGGGAGCAAGATAAGGGTAAAGTAACAAACCAATGAACTTGTTCTCTTTACCCTGTTGCAACTTGTAAATTACTGACCCTGAAATCCTTTTTCTGTTACTCCTGACAAAACTGTTCCTCATGTATATTAGACAGAAACTTCAGGTCCAAATCTTTCAGCCAAAAAGTGGAGGTTCAGACCAACATTTTGTTACCAAGAAACAGGAAACATTTTGTTACCAAGAGGGTGGTCAAACACCAGAACGGGGTTCTTGGAAAAGCAGTCAATACTGTAAGCTGTCAGTGTTTAAGAGGAATTTGGACAATGCCCGTAACTATAACTTTTGGTCAGGCAGTTGGATGATCACTGTAGGTACCTTTAAACTGATTTACCCTGCTCTATTATTCAATATTCAAAAGACAAAGGTCTTTAATCATATTACTTTTATAACAGAAAACACTATTTTCTGAAGTGTGGCTTTGCACTTTTGGGGAAAATGATGAAGAAAGGGAAAAGGTAAAGATGTAAAAGGAAAGGAGTTTCCACTTGTCCCAGCTGCAAAAAGCCACTGAAGCCTGGGCTCAGTATCGTTAGAAGCAAAGCTTATTTAATGAATTAAGCAAGATGCAGAGCTATTGAACACTTACCTAGACTCGTGGGTTTAATGAGCACGTCAAGCACATCGTAAAAAGGTAAGCTCTTCAGCTGAACATCAGGATGAACAGGCGGAATCGGAGGGGATGGCTGTTGCATCTCGAAGTGGGGCTTAGTGTCCTGGAGGAGCACGGAACTGACGGGCGAGGACGGAGACTGAGGCGTGACTGAAGTCGAAGGGAGTGGGTGAATGCCTGCGACAGCCAGGTCAGGCTCGACTGGAGAGGAACTGCTGTCCAAGTTGAAAACCGCAGGTTTTATAGCTGACAAATCCGACAGTCCTTCAATCGTCCTTGGGTACCGACGCCTATAGAGTTCTCGGATTTTGATCTGAACTGCTGGGCTGCAGCCGCTCTTCAGTAAGTGCAGTGCCCTCATCAGGAGGTCATGTTTGCGCCCACTTTTATTACGTCCAGCAAATCCCAGCAGCACTTGCAGTTCAGAAACACGAAAACTTGATACCATATTCTAGAAAGAGAGAAAAGCACAGGTGAGCCAATAGCAACAAGGAGGCCTTTCCAAGCAGCATGGTGCGGCATCTTTCATCATCTAACCTGACAACTTGCTACATGGTTATGGGTACTGCCCACACCTTTACAGAACACAAGAGTACAGTTAGCTTAAAATGAAGAAACAGAGTGTCCAGGATGCAGGTTGAGTTTGCCCGTGCTAATGAAAGATTTGTTGCCACACTCAAACAATAGTAACAACAAAATCTTAAGTTCACAGCACAAGCTGTACCACAAAAAATCTGTCTCACTTTGTGAAACAAAATACCAAACCAAACAAAAACAAAAAAACAACCAAAAAAAAAAATCAAGTGAATCAGGATTATCACCTGTCTTCCAAAACATCTGAAGCACTTCCTTATTTTATTTCTTAATTTCTAAATAGTTTATTGTGAAACTCCCTTTATTTTGGACACTGTGTTAAAGGCATGCATAAAGTGAAATAGACACATCAGGTTTAACTGCTGAAAGAAATGCACAGCAAGGAAGACAGTTCTTAAAAAGCTACTTTATCTATTGTACACTGTGATATACAAACAATATAATTGATTCTTCAAACGTCACAAAGAACTCCGTCTCCTTTTCAGACCACATTCTGGTATCAAGTGTCACAAAGATAGCTTCAAAACAAGTACTACTATTTACTCGGTTATCAGCATTAGTTTTGGAAGACTGACGATTGAACTGCCAAGTTAAAACATTAGAATCCTTCTGTTTATGAAAACACAAATAAAAAAATTCAAAAGCCTACTATGCAAAGGAAACAATCTTCTGCCCTGCTACTATTAACAATTAATTTAGCACAGGTGCATCATCTCACATTTTTGTGAGCATTTACACCTCCATTTCAGAGGTATAAAGTTGTCCAGAATACTTCTCACCAACTTCCTTCCTATTTCTGTGGGTCTCTTCCACCATAGCAAGGAGGTAAAGTTTTTAAAGGTGAAAGAACACTTGCCTTCAATCTGTGCTGCTGCATTGTTACAGCTCCAGACTCGAGGACTGGACATGAAGGTGCTAACAGAAGGTAGGAAATACCAGACATCTGGGATCATAACACATAGTTTTAAAAACAGTTCAGAAGTCCATTTGGACTTTTAATAAAGCTTTGGGCATTGATTTCAGAAGGGATACAACTCAAAACACAACGTTTTGACTTCACCTTCCAAGTCCTTACTAGACAGAGTTAACACTCACTCATGTTCTAACACGGATCTGACCTCAACTGAAATTTTAACAACTTTTGCCCAAACACTGAGTCAGTCACCAAAAAAGTCAGACCCTCCCCTGTGCCCCTGGCTTGTTCCCTATTCTCTCTTTAATATTATGAAAAATCTTTTGGCAGTAAGACCAGTGAACTGTGTCAGATGAAAACTAAACTCAAAAACACAGAATCATGTAGGTTGGAAAAGACCTTCAAGACAATCAAGCCCACCCATTCCTCCAGCACTGCCAAGGCCACCACTAACCCATGTCCCCAAGTGTCACATCCACATGGTTTTTAAATCCCTTCATCCGCAGAGTTTTTAAATGCTCCAACACTGCCCTGGGCAACTTTTGCCAAGACTGGACAACTCCCTTGGTCAAGAAATTTTTCCCAGTATCAAATCTAGACCTCCTCTGGAACAACTTGAGGCCATTTCATCTTATCCTGTCCCTTGTTCCCTGAGACCAGGGCCCAACACCCATTTGTCTCCCTCAGCCACTCCTGGGGCTCCAGCCCCTTCCCCAGCTCTGTTCCCTTCCCTGGACACGCTCCAGCCCCTCAATGTCTCTCTTGTCCTGAGGGGCCCAGAGCTGTCCCCAGCACTGGAGGTGCCTCAGCAGTGCCAGCACAGGGACGGGCCCTGCCCCGGGGCTGTGGCCACACCATGGCTGGGACACCACGGGCACCCTGTCCACCTGGGCACCTGCTGACCCAAGGCCGGGTACATGCTGTCCCAAGTCCAAGTCAACGGGTGTTTCTTGTGCCACTAAAACACAGCAGGAGTAAGTAGCCAGGACATGCCTTTTCAAGGGCCACATTATTTATGTACATCAAAACGACCACCTAAAACACTATGGCAGAAACCTCATCTGGCACAACCTTTCCTCATCACTGAGGAGAAAAGCTTATCATATTTCAGACCCTGATTTTCAACATTTCCAGACAGCCCATTTGGATCCAGTGACACTTCTCTCAAGAAGCTGTTCTGACCAGAGCTAACACAGCAGCATTCACACAGGTAGTCCCCCAACACTCTGTCTAGAAATGCACCACGGACACAGCAGCCAGCAAAAACAGTCACATGAAGCACTGAGTGGCTCACCCAAACTTCTGAAGAGGCCAACAGCAGATTTCACCTTAATTTCATCGCAGGAACTTCTTTGAACAATGAAACAATACAAGATGGAGAATGTTAGTTTCCACCTGGCATTCCCCTTCTACTCTTCCTTACTCTCAGTCAAATAGAGTGAGGAAAATAAAAGTGCTCCAACATTCATAAAAAAATGGCTTGAAATACAGCTTTACAGTTATGACATAAAAGAGAAACTGTGTTAAAAGATAATACTGGTATTCATGAATTTACAGAAAACTTTCCGTTGCATGCTTCTGTAGATAGCTGCGTAAGCTTGATAGCAACGCCAGCTCCTTTATTTCAGATGCAGGCAGTAAGCATGATGCTGGATTCCACAATCACAATGCAAATGTGCAAAATAATCCTTTACACTGAGATTAAGGAAACAGCATGTATTGCAAAATACTGTCTATTACCCTGCCTGCTGCCTTCTGTGCATTCCTGCAAGTTAAACAAGGTGAAATGTGCAGTCAGTCACACCTCGACACAGCTAACATTTTATACAAAAACTCCACAAACTAGCACTTTGTTACAAGATGGATTTCATTTTACTAGAAGACACAGACTGGCTTCAACACCACAGTCATCAAAATTTTAAGTTAACACCCACATTAAAAATGCTTGCGAGTATAAAAAATACACATAGTTTTGTCCATCGATGCAAAAATCTTACATAGGCTTTAGAAAGAAGACTTGCAAAAAGTGAGGTTTACAGAAGTATTTAAACAATAGCTTGTACAACATTTTCCCTCTAAAGCTGATTCTACTTTCCGTTTAAGGCAACAACGTGTATGAAAACACACCTTCCAGTGCCTAAAGGGGCTCCAGCAGAGCTGGAGAGGGACTTGGGACAAAGCATGGAGGGACAGGACACAGGGAATGGCCTCCCACTGCCAGAGTACAGAGTTAGATGGGATACTGGGAAGGAATTGTTTCCTGTGAGAGTGGTGAGGCCCTGGCACAGGGTGCCCAGAGCAGCTGTGGCTGCCCCATCCCTGGGAGTGTCCAAGGCCAGGCTGGACGGGGCTTGGAGCAACGCGGGATAGTGGAAGGTGTCCCAGCTCACAGGAGTGAAGCTTTAAGGTCCCTTCCAAACCAAACCTATGATTTCTGTACTGATCTTCCTACTCCATTTACAAATATAAAGTGGACATTCATTATCATCAACAAACTTTTATGGAGACATACATCTGAAAATATTTATAATCACGGTGCAAGGCAGATACTGCTTCCAGTATCTTTTGGTTTTCCAGCATATTGCAGAAGACTGCAGCCTCGTTATTAATATGCTTTTCACATCACTCAATTAAGATTAGACATTCAAGTTGTGTCGTGTAGATGCCATTTTCTCTTAGAAGAAGTTCTTTACAGCAGCACAGCCCAATAAAAAAAAGCTTTTTTAACACAAAACCAAAGCCATTTTAGTTTTAACGTTATTCCATGAACACAAAGAGTAATTTGACAGAACTCTAAGGAAGGAAATCAGACTGGATAATTCAAGCACTTCTATATTCCAGAAATATTTTTTCCCCTGAAATTCATACTTGAAGGTCATAAGAAGTTTCACAGGTTATTTCGTTTCTTACAGTTGAACTTTAGCAACCATGATTCATCAGCAGAAACACTGTTTTAAAGCATTAAGCCGTAGGTGTATCTGGAATGGCATTAATTTCCCAGGGAGGATGATGTTAAGGAGCCCAGGAAATGCTGACATGCCGCTGAAATTAAGAGGCAGGCATGTTTCAAAGCAAAGTAAGGGATCAAACATCTCTCCAAACAAGAGCTGTGTGATTCTCTACACTCCCCTGCAATATTAACAGGCACTCTACATCTCTCTCTCTCTCTATACATATATCAATGCAAGGAAACTGAAAAGGTCTGTTTAATTCTTGATATATGCCTACAACAAGCACCAACAACTGTGGCTTTCAGGTCAAGTACTGCTCAAGCAGCAAACCGCACACTTGCACTGCAGAAGCAATCCAGCCTACTCAGAAGTACTGGTCAGCTTGCCCCTAAGAGCTCTGCTTCAGCCCCACTGGCTTCCAGATGATTTCCAAAGTGTCTGAATGCTCTGTACAGAAGGGACACACCAAGGACAGGTTCCGCAAATCCTCTCTCCTGATTTTAAGCCCTTTCACGGACATTCAGCAACAAAGTATATTTGTGACATCTTTTGCAGTAAATTTGCAATCCATGCTGACTTACAGCAGGCTAGAAATGGGTAATGTTGGTAAGGAAAAACAACCGGTGTCCTCGGATGGTTGAAGATCTCTCTGCCGAATGAAAATGTGTTCTCAAACTCGTATAACCATAGATAAAGAAATGCAAAGCACAGGGAAAAATGAAGATGCCATTATTGAAGTCCGTGTCAGTAGTACAGGACAGCAAAAGCAGCTCCAAAGAAAAAACCACAGTCAATGCAAATCACAACCACCAGATCCTCAGTATTATGGAGATTTTCCTTTGCACTGCCTCTAGCCTGGCTCCTAAATTAGGAATTAGCTCCAAAGTTGCATGCACTTAATAACAGCAAAAATCCTAAGTAAAACAAACACAAATATTTAAGACATTCAAAACAAAGTATGGCCATTTCATTGCAGCCTCCTTTTTAGAGCACCCTAAACTCCATTACCTCTTTCCTCTCCCCATCACTATAGCTCAGCACAATCAGTTAACTGTTAATGATTTTACATACAACAAACTTTTAAGGTGCCTCGATAAACCTCAATGATCTAGAACAGTGACCGTGAACCTATGGACAACACAGGAATTTTGTGCAGATACAAGTTAACAGCACATTATCACAGGTAATTAGGAGTATTTTATCTGCATTTACGTTATTTAATACACTCAATTTAACTGCAGCCTACGGATCATTACAGCACCACCAGCAACTTGTCAATATCTATTCTGTCCACCATCTTAAGTTTAATCCAGGTCATCATGTGGAGTTTCATTTCTACATCAAACACATGAACTGGTCGGTATATACAATATAATGATATTAACACAGATAAAATAAAACAGTGTTTGGCAATGAGCTTGAGGAGGACATGAAAACAGCTCTCAGCATTTTCTTGTTAGCAATTTAGCACTAAGCACTGCTTCACCTGGTAAATGTGAGGCAGTCATTTACGCTGTCCTTCCAGACTGGAAAAATAAAGCAAGAGGAGCGGAGATACACCAAGTCTGGCACGAACGAGAGATACAATACATAAAAGAATGAGACTTCTGTATTTTAATATGGTATCCAAACCACAGTGCTCTTCCCAATTCAAATCATGTGACTTCAGTACCCAGGTGTGCAACAGCAAATAAAATATATAAAAGTGGGACCTACTTCCAGCATTTATAAACCTGATTTTCCAGTGAATTTTATGCAATCTCTCCTGCCAGAGAGGATATATTAGTGCAATTCCATCTCTTCTCAATCAAATGAGTTCTTTTCCATAATGGCTGTGAAACTAGTGTTACAAATTAGTTTTGGCACAGGCATAGCCACTCCCCTATAAAGAGCCCTCTTTTTTGCCCTATGAAGATGACACTAACGAATGACTTCAAACCTGATTAAACACAAACTATGAGACTGATGCTTCACCTTCTAAACTAGTGATCTGTTTCAAAGCCTGCATGCACTCCACATTATTTGTTTCCAATTCAGACTAAGGACGCCAGCAGAAACACAAGGGACGCAAGAATAATCTTTAAGTAATAATATGTAACTGATCCTCTTATCTGCAGTACTTTGTTGAGACTCAACAAGCTTCAAGCCAAATCTTGGCTAGTTCAGAACCTGTTGGGAGCTGGAATTGTTTTCTCACAGATTGCTCTCAGAAGGAGCTGTAGTTCCCCACTTCTGGGCCAATTCTGTTCAAAAATGTGTTTACTCGTCATCTCTGGCCTCCACACCAGACTGATGATTCTGTTCCACATCCGCCTCTGCCTGTGTAATACCTTCAGCGTCTACTGGGCTGCTCTGGAGAGGGGATCATGGATAAAGGTATGAGTCAGGTTTAAAAACACATCTGGGGAGAGCAGCTCCGGAAATGGTATCTCAAAACTAACTGTATCTCACAACTAGACACAGTTGTGCTCTCCACAGCTTCTCAGCCACTCCCTAATACTCCAGAAACCAGTAATCTACAGAAATCAATAAACATTACTAGTTAATAAAAGCTTAATCAGATGGTCTGGAAGGATAAAGCTTTGACCAGACATTTTCAGCGATATCTTGAAAAATAGCAACTGTGGTTATGGTTACATCCAAAACCTTTGACAAAACTGAAGACTTGCAAAAGGCCTGATGTAACAACAAGGCTTCTTTCAGCCTGGTTTATTTCACTACAGCCACTCAGTTATAACGCTTGGGTCTCAGCTCCACAGAACTTCTACTGTCAACATCCAGAGGATGCCAGGGATAGTCCTAACAAATATTAAAATGCTCCTTTGCCCTGAGAAGAAAAAAAATGCTGCTGCTGCATGTTTCCCCCAAGAAACAGGGTTTAAGAAAGAACTCTCACCTCCTGCCTTTAGTCAGTCCTCAACAAATTACCAAAATAAATTCCACTCTCAAAATGAGCCCAAGTGGCCTTTTATAAAGCAGGTAGAGATGACATACTACAGGAAACTGCAATCAACAAGAGAGCAGCAAACAATACTGCCATAAAAACATTCGGCACATTAATCTATAAAGCAGCCATTTCAGATTTACGCCTAAAGGTAAATTCACAAAATCTGCTGGGGGTGGGGGAATCTCTCATCTTTGGTCAAAAGCAGGAAGATTTGGTTGTCTGAAAAAAAAATTTAAGCCTCAAAACCAAGTGCCTGGTATTCAAGCAGGCACATTCAAATGCATCCTCAAATGCAAAAAGAAAAAAAGAAAAATTCAGCCAGGGCCTTGCAGACATGAAGCAGACAATTACATTCTCTTCCAAAAAAATACCTAGACCTTTCCCAAAACAGGCCATGAATTATTATCAGACGGATGCTGAACATTTAGAGAAGCTCCAGGCTAACAAATTAATCTCACAGGCATTCCAGTTTACAAATAAGATGAATGGGAACATCAAAAGATATGCCTTCAGACTTTTTTTTTTTAGAAGTAGTGGCATATCTTCTTTTGAGTGATGAAAGGGCAGCCCAGCAGCCGGCCTGAAACACGGTTCTGTTTTCTCTCCATACTTCCTGCATTACTTCTATCTACGCACCTCAGTTGCTTGTCAATTTCAAAGGTATTCAGGTACTTTATTCCCTGAGGGAAACTATCGATACTTAGGGATATACAGATAAGCGATTACAGTGCTTTGGGAGAGACAGATCACAACTCCTGCTCAAGATTGGAGAGGAAGAGATAAAGGAAGAAGAGTCACCTCTGGCACAAAGTTTACACTGGGACTTTAGCCAAACCCTTTGAGATACCTTGGAATGAGGGCTGAGAACACCGAGCAAGGAAATATGTGAACACAAACACATTTAAAGGGGAAAAAAAACCCCAACAACACAAGTACAAAAAAAATAAGCCAACGATTCCTAAACCTAAAACTGAGACAGAGCACTGTTGTCCTCAGACAAAGAAACTCAGTTCTTTCCACTATATTTTTATAAGCGAGCTCCTCAGCTGCCCTACCAGTGTTAGTGCTGGAAGAAGCCTCAGCATTGGAAACTGGCGACTGCAGCACATTTCCCACTGCGGGCCACTCCAACACCAGCTCTTCCTCTCCACCGAAAGCCAGCTCACAGTGGTTCCTATTTAACCGGTTCTTATCCCTCCTGTAACAAAGTCTAAGTGCGGGGGGCGAAGAGCGGCCTGCACGCGGAATTCCCACGAATTCCACTTCTGCAGGTGTGGATGCTGCTGAAAGACAACCTCCTCCTTCCACACAAAGGTACCACCGGATTGTTCAGGAAATAGGAGGAAAAGCACAAACTATGCAGTCGGCTCTTTGTGTACACACCTTAACAAAATTAAAGGACACACGCAGCACACACCCACTCCGACAGATCTGCTACAGAAAGTCCACCACCACAATATGAAAGATAATGAACCGAAGATAAAACACGCCTGAAAAGCAGTACTGGGTTTCACGCTGGGCAGGCACAGCTTTCCCGGTTGGAAAGCGGTCCACGGATTTCCAGAGATTCCACAGCTATCAGCATTTTTAACAGCCCGGTGGCTATTCACCGCCCTCCTTTCGCTGCACGGGGCGCGGGGCCCAGCAGGAGCCGTGCGAGCCCTGGGGCCGCTCGGCAGCGCCGAGACGGCTTTAAAATGTCGGGAGGAGCGGGAAGAACCCCCCCGGCGGCAGCAGCAGCACAACCCACACGGTGGGGACGGGGAACCGGACACTGACAGGAAGGATCTCCCCGGGAAGACCCCACCGACCCCCGGAAAGTCGGGGCGGCCCCGCTCCTTCCCTCCCTCCCTCTCACCCCGGGGATGGCGCGGGCCCCCCAGCACCGACATCTTGCCCCCACCGGCACCTCTGTCCCTCCTTCCTCCTCACCCGGAGCTCCTCGAAATCCGCCATTTTCTACCCGCCGCCGCCGGGCGCCGCCGCCACCATCATCGTGCACCCGGAGCGCGCTCCCGGCACGTGACGGGGAGGGCGGTCCGGCGGGAAGGGCGGCAGGGAGGGGCGGGGGGACCTGAGGGGAAACCTGCCCGCGGTGGTACAGACACAGCGGCAACGGTGGGGGAAACCGACTGAGG
>VZRS01010107.1:11985-51892 GCA_013398055.1 Ifrita kowaldi | reverse complement strand
GGGTGGCACAGACACACCGGGAACGCTGAGGGGAAACCGACTGAGGGTGGCACAGACACACCGGGAACGCTGAGGGGAAACCGACTGAGGGTGGCACAGACACACCGGGAACGCTGAGGGGAAACCAGTCCAGCTGCACACACGCACGCCTGTAAGTATCGGCCCCAGTTCCACGGGGCTCCTGCAGCAGCTCCGGGCTGTGAAGAACTCAGGTGGTCCTGGAAATGATCCCGGAGGTATCACAAAATAAAGGTGATCTCTGGAGATCACCCAGACCGAACCCCTGACGAGGCAAGGTCACACAGACCAGGTCACACAGGAACTCGTCCAGGTGGGTTTGGAATGTCTCACAGAGGGAGACTCCACGACCTCCCTGGGCCCCGTCTACCAGAGCCGTGCCACCTTCAACGCAAAGAAGTTCTTCCTCATGCTGAGGTGAAACTTCTTGTGTTTTAGTTGTGGCCATTGCTCCTCGTTCGGTCGCTGGACATCACTGAAAAGAGTCCAGCGCCATTCTCTGGACACCTGCCTTTGAAACGTTTAGCTGCATTAAAGAGATCCCGTCTCAGTCTCCTCTAGGCTAAACATGCCCAAGTCTTGTAGTCTCTCATCATAAGAGATGCTCCAGATCCTTCATCAGCCTTGTGCCCTCCACTGGACCTCTCCATTAGCTCCTTGTCTTTCGTGTGCTGAGGAGCCCAGAACTGGACACACCTGCCATGCTTCCTCCCCTCCAGGATTAACACTCCGCTCTTTAACTGAATTGTTCTATGAAAAAACAAACCAAATAAACAAAAATACCAAGCAAACCAGCAAATCATAGAATAAAATAAATAAAACATAATCCACTTTGCAATTGAAGTGGATTAAATAGAAAGCTTGCAATTTTACAACCCAGTTTATCCACCCAATCAAGAGCACTCATAATTTGTGTCATAATGATGATGCAACACATTTTATTAATAAAAAATGAAGGGAAAATGTCACCAGCAGTAAGCTTCAAAAACTGGATAATGAGTTTCCCGCTGCAAGGGAAATGTTGAGACATTTACAGAAAAATAAACATCGAGATGCAGCCAAGAATATTGTTTTCAAAAGCAGCCAGAGCTCATTACCTAGTCACAATAATTACCTACACAAAATATTCAGTTTCATCGGCAACTTGGCTGTAAAACCAAACAACCGATTTATTGCAATAAAAAATAGCAAAGACTCAGCCAACAAACAGGCAAACAGCCAATACAACCCTAGCAAGAAGATGAAGAGACACTGGAAAAGAAGAGAGGCCTGAAATGCAGAACATTTTTGCTCGTATTAACCAAAAGGCAGCTAGTTTTGCATGATCGACACATCCAGAGCAGCAACTAGAAGAGTAACTTATGGGCCAAGGGACAGGCCAGCTTGGCAGCAGGCTCTGCGAGGAGGGATGCTGGCAGGCAGTTTTGGGAACTAACAGCTGTGCTTTTCTAAAGGATACTGATCCCTGCTGTACGCACTAGCTATTGGCACTTAATACTGCTACAAGATCAAGGAGCTCAACAATTAACATCATTAGTTGCAATTTTGCAACAGCTTTCTGAGACAGGCTTTCCTTTTTATTTACTATTTACTCCAAAATAAACCCTTTGTTGTGCCAAAGTTTTTCACTATAGGCACAGATTCCTAGTCCTCTGCACAAACAGCTTCTTTGCTTGGTCTTAAGACACCCTGAAGATTTAAGCATAAGGACGTCATTAATTTCAAATCCCTTCTGTTAGTCAAAACCAGGAATCAACAGGCTAATAAAACATGCCATCTGCCACGCCACTGCGTGAATTCAACTCGTAAGTCCATCAAATGCTTATTTTTCCCTCCAATTTAATACCAGACTAAAGGGGCAAGCTGCAGGTTAGGCTCTCTTAGATCATTAAAGCATGACCAGACCAAAGCTTTCTCTTTTGTTCTTTTAGCAAAACCTCAAGTGTTCCTTCCTTCAAACACACCGGGAAGGACATCAGTGTTCAGGCTCACATCAGAGCCAGGCAGTTCTTTTCTAGAGTACAATCACCTCTCACTTCATAACTGCGTCTTTCAACCCTTCCATTCATCTCATCCTCAATATCTGCGCGGATAAGGGCAAATATTATTTTTATGCACTTCACACGTGTAAGGTAACAAGAGTTTGCATATTAGCTTTCCCTAATTTTTTTACTGAAGTGTTCCTTCGTCGTATGTTGTTTTCCTCCATCCTTCCCTCACAACTTTTCTACTACACATCTCTGGGGCCTTAGCCTCAAAAAAAAAAAAAAATCCTCAATTTTTTCATCTCCCTCTTCTGTTTTTCCAGTGACTAGAATTAATCTCGCCTTTTACTTTAGTTCTTCAAAATCCTACTGTTTCATGAAAACTTCTCACACACACATCAACTCCAGGCTTACACTCCACAGCTACCAAATCATCTTAGATAAATTTCAACATTTCCAGTATTTCTCTTTCCACCAATCTTTTAAGAAACCTACCTCAAATGTCAGAGATTCTTCTGGAATGTGAAACTTTTGCTTCTTCTTGCACCTCCATCTCCGATATCCCTTTCTTCTTCTTCTTCTCTTTCTCCTCACTAAACCTGCTGCTGCATCTCCTGAACTATATCCCAGGCTCTTCCCTTGAGCACTTCCCGAATTTTCAGTGAAAGCCTTAAAACTCGGCCCAGCACCAGCCATTGGAGGAGACCTTCCCCCAGGCAGCCAGTGGATACTCGTATCTCCCAGGGTATCACAGAAGCAGTCCCTGGGGTTTTTGTCTTCCCTAATAGGCTCTAATTAGGGTGAGGAACGAGCCTATAGGTGCTAAGCAACCTGCCCCCTAAATTGAGGCTTGTTAGGGGAAAAAAAAAACCTGTCTGGTTTCAACCTTTTCTAGTAATCTTTCTAGTGCTATGCACAGTATGTCCATACAAGCACTGCCTGTTCCCACGGCTGTGTTAGCTACGGGAAGACATCTGAACATCCAAATAAACCCTCCCAGCCTTCCACGAACGCTGCAGCTAAAAAAAAAACCAAAACAAAAACAAAAAAACCCCAAAACAACAAAAAAAAAACGAAAACAAAAAAAACAAACAAAAAACCAAACCCCAAACAACAAACAAAACCACCCTACAGCTGCTCGCAGGATTGCAACAATTGCTCTTATCAGCATTACGCCTCATCAAACCCCTCCTGTGCTGCTTAACCAGGTGCTAATAGACAACAGAGTGTGAACTGCTAGCAAGGATGGGGCTGCGGTGACTGGGTGGAAAGTGGATTTGTTTTGTGAGTGCTGTGTTTAGAGGAAAGAATTTTATGAGGTCGGCCTTAGGCTCCTCCATCATCTCTCCTATCCCACAGTCATGTACTTTTTAAGGTAACATTATAAGGGAATGGCAAAAATATTTAAGTGGTAGTCAGTGCCTAAAACCTCTTGTGTGAGGTGTAGAGCTGTCAAAGCACAGAGGCTTAAAGACACCCTTAATCGTGCTGCTGACAATACAAATGTGGGCTCTGGCTATAAAACAAGATACTCTGTGTTGGATACTCAGGTTGGACGGGGCTTGGAGTAACCTAGTCTAGTGGAAGATGTCCCTGTCCCAAGGCAGGGCACTGGACCTGGATGTCTTTAAGGCCCCATAACAACCCAAACTATCCTGTGATTCTCTGATTCTGCTTATTGGAAAGAAATAATTTACGTGGCTGCATTGTATCTGCACTTTCTATGAAGCTCTTCGGCAAAACAGAGTTTGGATGGGACATAACCTTCTGTCAAGGCACATGACGAATATAGTTATATGTAACTACATTGATGTCAGACTTAATAGACACACTAAAGTTTAGAAAAATCCAAATTATAAACCTAGTGTATTCTTTTATTTATGTATATATTCAGCTTTGATGATGAAATATTGATTTTGCCTGGCTATCCTAACATCACCCTAACCAGGGTGATACATCTATATTTTGGTTATGAGCCCAACAGCAAACTATTTAAATTTTGCTATGAAGTTGCTTACTTGATAATTATTATTTTTATTAAATTATGCCTATTGACATAGGCCTAGATTTCACAGTCTTGAACACAGCCTCCCTGACTGTGGGTGAGCATTTGCCTCCATGGACAGTTTTTGTGAAAATTACCCTCAATTTTTGTTGAAAGGATTTGAAGTGTCTCTTTATCCATCAAAACTGTAAAAAAACACATATTAGGGTACCACTACCCCTTTAAAAGTAATGATGGAAAACTCTCCAGTCAAGCACAGTCCTGAACCCTATTCTCCCAACAGTGATGAACTTGGGATGGCTTGAATCCTGATTTCAATTACAGGAACTTCTCTTTCAGAGCCATAAAAAAAGAAGCCCACAATAATGGGGGGAAAAAAAAAAGTGTTACCCACTGTGCTACTACATTAAGGCCAAAAAATTAAGCACATGTTCTGATAGGAGGGGACCTAAGTTAGTTAGAGGAACATTGATCCGCTTGAAAAAGCTCCATGTTTATGGAACAAATGTAATAAAATGTATGTGTTAAACTGCATCCTTGGCAGGATGAAAGTATGTTACATTTGCAGCACAACTACCTGAGCTGTGAGCACACACTCAAGCCTGTGTTGGCAGGTACCGGATTGGCTGGGGAAACATTCCAGAGTGGGAACAGAGTGACACTGAAAGGACAAGGCCGTATGGGGTATTGACGGTTATACTGAGGAGTATGTTTGGAGAAAGATCTGGATGTCTGGAAGAAACGTGTTTTTGAGGATGAGATGCTAAGCAAGTGTAGTATAGAATCCCAGAATGTTTTGGGTTGGAAGGGACCTAAAAACTCATCCAGTTCCATGCCCCCTTCCACTATACCAGGTCGTGTTGCATGGATGTGAGAACCTGGTCATTACCCTGTCCAAGAACTGAGCAGCTGTTGGATTTGGGAACAGGGATGATAAAAGCCCTTCCCACAAAGCTGTTGGGTCCTGTGCATGTGTGCACCAATCCCTCTTCCCACTGTGCGAGAGAAGCACAGGATTCCTCACGAAAGAGGAGTTTTGGGGGGGGTCCTGAGACTGAGTTTTAGGTTTTGTCTTGCAGGATCCTAGGTTCTCCTCCAGCTGGACTGAAGCTGGACCGTGTCCAACAGGCACGGTTCACCCCTCCATGAACCCGGGAGGCTGCAGCAACCAGGCAGCTGAGCTGTGCTCCAAGAAGAGCGCTTCTCACAGCCCTGTGTTCCCTCACAGCGGTGGTCTCCATTTTAATGCCCACTGGTGCATCCTTGATGTGAGGGGCAGACTGCACTCTGCTGCTTCTCAGGCCCACCTTAGCTGTATGGGAGAGCTGGACATGTTTAGCAGTGGAGTGAACTGGGCTGTGCTGATTTGTGTTATTGTGGCTTGATTTGGCTTGGTTGGGGTGGGCTTGGGTTGGATTGGCATGGTTTGGTTTGGGTTGGTTTGGCTTGTTTGGGGTTGGTTTGTGTTGGATTGGCATGTTTGGGGTTGGTTTGGCATGTTTGGGGTTGCTTTGGGTCCTTTTGGATTGTTTCGGCGCCAGACCACTCTGTCCCCTCAGAGCCCGAGCTCTCCGCCCAACCGCCCCCCACTCCGCGCCACCCAGGAAAGCCCGGCGCCCATTGGCCAGCGCCGCCTTCCGCCCACCCTGCTCTACTCGTCATTGGGCAGCTCTTCAGTCAATCTTTCACCTTCCGACGTTCCGATTGGCTGAGTCGTGGAGGCTGGGCGCGCCTGTCCCCCGCGGGGGTCGGCGGGGTGCGGGTCCGTGCGCTCGGTGCGTTATTCCGGGCGGCGTTCCCGGCAGCATTCCCGGCGGCATCCCCTGCCGCCATCCCCTGCCGCCATGGAGCTCTGCCACGCGCTGAGAACCACCCACCAGGCGAGGGAAGCGGTGAGAACCGGCGGGGCGGGCGGCTCCGCGTCGGGGTTGCGCGTCGCGGTTGCCGTGTCAACGGGGGGGCGGGGCGCTGTGCTCATGCGCGTCGGGGTTGGGATTGTCGTGGCGGCAGGGACGGGGCCGGGCGTGATGGGCAGGGACGGGCGTGGATCCCCCACAGCCCTTCTCTGAATGGTTCTGGAGTAGCAGGCAGGGCCAAAGGACACAGTCCGTATTCCTTCCTTCCCTGGCTCTTGTTTCAAAAAGCCGCACCTGTACTGCTCCATCCCTGGAAGTGTTCCAGTCCGCGTTGGACGGGGCTTGGAGCAACCTGGGCTAGTGGAAGGTGTCCCTGCCCATGGCAGAGACTTGGAACTGGATGGTCTTAAAGTCACTTCCAACCCAAACCATCCTGTGATTCAATGATTCTATTTTTTCTTGCTCCAGAAAGCCCAAAACCAGCAGGATTTTCCTGAATTTCGTAACCTGTTCTTTTGCTTCCATCTGCTGGTTAAATTACACCGGAGTGAGAGAGGCTGCAGGGATGCTAAAAGCCTTTCCCATAAGGCTGTGGATACGTACACCAATGTTTTCTCACTTGAGAGTGAAAAGTACAGGATTCTTCACAAAGTAGGGGGTTTGGGAGAAGTCCTGAGGCTGAGCTTTAGGTGTTATATGAACCTGTTGTAGAATCATAGAATGTCCTGGGCTGGAAGGTACCCACAAGAATCATCATGTCATAACTCAGCTTTACACAGCATAGCCCCAAAACTCATACCATGTTTTTGAGAGCATTGACAAAACACTTCTTGAGCTCTGGCAGCCTTGGGGCCATGCCCATTCCCTGGGGAGCCTGTTGAATGCCTGACTACTCTCTGGGGGAAGAACCTTTTCCTGATATCCAGCCTAAACCTCCCCTCACCCAGTTCCATGAAATTCCCTTGGGTCCTGTCACTGGTCACCAGAGAGAGAAGAGACTGGTGCCTGCCCATGACTTTCCTCTCCTCAGGAAGTGTTAGTAGGATAGATACATTTATCTAGGAGTGGGATCGTCCAGCACAGTCTCTTTCTGAGCCCTAAAGTGGATTCAGATCTCAGCCATTGAGAATGGAGCCTGAAGGTGTGGTATTGAAGCAGCATTAACATGCTGGAGGAGGAGAGGAGAAAAGAGGACCTGGTTTTTAACCTCATCAGTGGGGATTTGCATGGCACTCGTCCCAAGGATGGTGCTGGCTACTAAATGCAGAAACATTTGTGGGACTGGGAACTGGAGGGCAAGAGCTCTTCCCTGCCAGCTGTGCCACAGGGTTTGGTTTGATGTGCTTTTGGTAAACTGGCTTCTCCATAGCCTTTTGGCAGGATGGATTTGAAGATAACAGTCTATATTTTGGGTATAGAGAAGAGGGAGTAATTTGTGTTTCACAGAGGGGCAGAAGTTTGGAGCCTTTTCTTAAAACTAGTGACTTGAAGAACCACCTGAAGCTGCCAAGAGGGTTTTTAGATTCTTGTTCCCAGTCATAAGTTCTATGGTGAGCTTGCTATATGTCTTTAATTTTGAAAGCTCATTGTAATCCTTGAAAAACTTTGGCAACTTTATTGTTTGCAGCAGCCTTGTATAATTTGGAAGAGAGAAGAGGGCAAAGCGCCCTTTCTTTGTCCTGGGAAATTCTATTCAATGGCAGCCAAGTTATACATTGTTTAAAACTCACCAGTTCCATTCTCTGCTTGTGTTTCTTGAAAAGTACGATCAGCAAGCCGGACAAGAACTGAACATTCAGCCTTCTGGCAGCCCGTCAAGGCTGCAAATATCCAAAGGGCTACGGGGAAGTGGGAGCTGTGGGAATACAGGGTGGTGGAGGGAGGAGGAAAACTAGGTGAGCCCATCAAGCCTGTCTGTCCTGGCACATGGTGCCAGCTTGATCTTGAGGAATCCCATACTGTCAGCATCCTGGGATCCCAAAGACAGAGGGAGAGGGCTCTGCATGTGTATTATGATCAGTGCTTTCCCTGTACGATTACACAGCTCTCTGGTCCCCTCTTGTCTGAATTTCTAATCTGGGATCCTTCTGAACGCATCCTGACTGCCCCAGCTGGATGTACTTAGAGAGCCTACACTAAAGCAGAATAGCTCTTATTCCCAAGCTCCCCAGACCATGACTTACTCTTGAAATTCTCTATTTCTCATCCTAACAAACATATTCATGCAGAATATACAGGGTCAAATGATAATGAAACGTTACTGAGTTAACTTAATCTTTCATTAGGTCCATTAATTTCAGGAAATTACATGAAAGACTTGGTTGATTTATAATATAAATGCATTTTAGTAAAAGGTGTGAAAATGACTAAACAAACAATTGCACCTAAAGATGCAAACTCTATTAGAGTTTAATTTAAAATGACTCAAAAAAAGGAATATATGCCACTCTTTTGTTAAGCTAGAAATAAATAAAATAACGCTATGTGTTGAAGCTAATTAGTTAAGCACTCAACTATTTAGTTTTTAAAACAAGAGCACATTTAAGTGCCTTAAGGTTTTATTAATTTCATGGACCCCAAAATCCCCTATAGTAATTGAAAATTTAATTACATACATTTTTCTGTTCTTTTAAGAATGGAAGCTTATTAAACTTTAAACATTTAAACATCTATTGAAATACCAGTGGCTATAAACAACAAGCAATTCTAAATACTAATTAAACAGGAAGGCTAAATCACTATAAAGCTAAAGTGAATTTTAAGTAACTTTGCACTAGTAAGTACTCCTGTTTTTTTCATGCTGTGTAAGATTTGCCATTTCCTCTGTAAGCACAGCAGAAGCCCTGGGCAGTGTTAGTATCTGCCTGTACTGTGGCAGGCACATTTTTTTTGTGGACATAACTGCAGTGGGTCAGTCCCTAGAGGATAAACTGGAGTTGAGGACAGCAGACCAGGGTGGACAGAGAGCTGTTCTAAGGGACCAGATAAAGCTGCTGGTGGCACTTACACAGACAGAGGTTCATCTGCCTCGCAGAAAGAGTACGTGCTAAAATCAGACTGGTGAAATGCAGGACAGGGATTGGTGGGACTGGTCAGGCAATGATCCGTGTGCCGCTGGTTCAGCAGATTCATGACTTGGTAACAGTTGCATGTTAAAAGAGCCTTGATTTTTCTTTGTTTTATAGAAACCTCACAGAACTGGGCTACCAGAATATCTCTGTTTTGTTTTTTGGGTCCAGCCTAATGCAAGTCATTGTCAGTTGGTCAACTGATTCACAGCTTAGTTAATTTTCTTTGGACACATATCTGTCTTCTCAAAATCAGCCATTGCTGTTTGCATTCCTCTTAACTTAAAGACAGAATTAACTCTCAGTCTAAACTCTTTTCTCATTTTTAGATGGGGCTCTTTTGGGATGTAAAGGTTCATTTTTCCTTCTGCTTGGTCAGCACAACCAGAAGAACATTGGTATGTCAAGGTCGAAGTAGGTGGCTCACACGTAGACACAATGTTATCCTACATCCAAAGCAAGTCTGTACTTAAATCATTTGAGATGCTGCCAATCACTGTTTCACTATTTAACTTAAAATGCTTTAGGGATAGCGGAGGTAAACCAGGGGGATGAACAGCAGCAGATGACATGCCAGAACACAAATTCTTTTCAAGGAAAGTTTCAAGCATGGATCATGAACCCTGTCAGTCCATCAGGCAGAGGCAATTCCTCTCTTGTCAAAATATCCATGTTTATTACATGAAACACTTGATGTGTTTGTCTTCTGTGGCAGCCACTGTGTTTGCATACTGTGTTTTAAATATTCAGTGGTAGCTGTAACCTTGCCCTTTGATATGTTAGCAAACACAACAGTTAATCTTCCTCAGCATAAACCTTTGGGAGCGGTTGCATTTTGAAGGATGTACAGGTGGGATTCTCAGCAAGTGATGACTCCAGCTTCCTTCTTGCACGTCCAGATGTGTTTTGGAAGATTCAGGTCATCCAGGAGAAATGGTAAAAGGGCCACAATTCAAAATCTGTTTTCCAACCACCAGCACCTCGAAAGATTAAGAAGGAAAAGACCCTTTCATCTCAGGGTGTGCGTGTTCTCTCTTTGCTCACAGCAGTTCTCAGAATTGGTTCATTTCTTGTTGTAGCACCTCCCAGGAACCAATCTGCTTCATTCAGGAGTTACTGATCTACAAAACATTTACACAGCACTCTTTTCTCCCCAGAATGGTTCAGAAAATTTGTCTTTATACCACCACTGAAATGGTATTGTAACTTCCTTTTGGAAATACGTTCTCAAGAGGGTATCAAGGGTAGTAAAGGTAGAAAGGGGTTTCTTCCCTTTTCCCCAGCCAGGTTTGGCCTTCATTCTAGAAGACCAGAATGAAGATTCTACGAATCTTTTTTGCAATATGTCAAATGCAAATACGCTTTGACTCTGCAGGAAACGTGAAGAGCAAATCCCAGCTCTTCCTTAGTCCTGACACTAGATGGCCCCACGACTGAAGCAAACGTCCCAGGAAATACCTGCTGTACTGCGATACCTTTTCCCTGATCTACACAGTGCTTTTTACAGGCTGGCAGATTTTATTTTAAAATAAAACAGTAGCTGATGGTGCTGTATCAAGTGTTGAACTTAGCAGTGGAATGCCATGTGATACCCAGTGCTGTGTACAGAGCAGAGGCAGCAGATAGGTCTAACCTACTGAAGGAATGGTTCATAAAAAGGTAAATTGGTTTTGCACCACCCAAAAACCACCTTTGATTTTTTGGAATAAATTATTCTCTAGTATCAGCAGTTCTCTGCAATGATTGCTCTCTCTTCCAAGAGACTGGAAAGAATAGAATAATAGTCTTTCTGTATGTATATCTCTTTTGCACATCTTGTGGGATTTAAAAACATCAGCCTTGGTCAGCAGTAGTTCCTTGGCATCTCTGTGTGCCAGGGACAGACAGAGAGCAGCACAAGCCCTTGATACGGATGGTGGGGCTCTGTTGGCAGGATGAAAAGGACAGAGATCTGTGTGTTTGTTACCTACAGGTAGCACTCTCGGGCTGGACTTTTTCTTGGGGGTGGATGCAGGCTCTGCTCCATTGGGATAGAAGGGAGGGAAACTGGGGGTGGGAGTAGCAGCCTGTGTAGGTTTACTGTGCAGTGTGATCATCAGGGATGTTTGTGTGTTGTGCAAGCAACAGAAATTGCTGCTCTTTCCCCGTCCAATGAGTAAGTGCCACTTTTTCATGTTCACACTGGGTCCTCATGAGCAATCACAGAATCATAGGAAAGACAGAATATCTCAAGTTGGAGGGGACCCATGAGGATCATCGAGTCCAACTCCCAATGCCTCCCAGCCTGAAAGAGAAGGGAAATCATTAATTTGCCTAACCGTGTGTTTGGCCATACATGCCTTCCCTGTGGTCACAATTTTGAGTCCCTGCGAGGCAGACCAAAGGCAACATGCTGATTTCTAGAGCTCTCATTGTAGCAACTTCCGTTATGACCCTAAAATCTCAGGAGTTTTCTGCAGACACTGAGCATATGTGGCATATTTCATCAGAGTAAGGCTTTATTCCAACATCTTGCATGATTTCTATTTCCACTGCCCCTGTTCCTCTGCTTGATATTGCATCTGACACTCTCTCAAATGAGGCTTCACTGAATGAAGACAAAGATATTTTATGCTGCCTTGTTTTCATTGCTGAATCATTTGTGAGTGAATTTGGCTTCTCCAGTCTGTGCCAAGAAGTCCATGGGACTGACTCCATATTGAAATTTCTGCATGTTGAGACCCGATTTTGGTCACTCCTGTGTTAAAATTGTGCAAGTTTCCTGTCATCCCAATCCACTAATGCTTCCAGTGTCTGTGTTTCATTTGTTGTGTTTATATATCAAGGCCTGTGAAATGGGAGGTGTCAGCAAGTGTTACAGCTGGTCTTTGTAGTGGAGTCATGCAGATCCCAGACCTGTTCTCCAGCCCCCCTTCTCCAGGCACTCAGAGAACAGGTTTCTGGTTGCAAGGGAAGGACACAGCCAGGATGGAGCACAAGGTTTCCTTGTGCAGCCCCTGAAGCATTGAGATCTGCAAGAGTCCCACCCTGAAATTCACAGCAGCCTGAACATGTTGGGAGCCTTAACTGTCGCAAGGGAAGTAAGTTATTTGTTCAACCTTAAAGTAATTTTCTCTTCTCTAGGAAAAGGTTTCTACCCATCCAGTAGCCCTGATAATGTGTAAGAAAAATTAGATTGAAAACCACTTTCCTTGTGTTTATTAACAGTGAGTTGTTTTACAGTTCTTACATGCTGTTGTGTTAATTTGTTTGTTTCCAGAGGCTACATTTAGATGCTGTTTACAGCAATAAAGAGAATATTAGATTTGATCTAGAGTTCTGTCTTAATTCACAGGAGGAGATGCGAACAGAAGCTCGTCGGAAAAATCTCCTCATTCTAATTTTGCATTATTTAATCGAGGAAGGGTATGTTTTTTAAATAATAGTGCTCCCCCCTTGTGGGATTGTGTGTATCTGACCTGCTGTAATGCATCTTTCTGTCCTGTGTTGGCTGAAAGGGACAGTGTGGGCCTTTGGGTTGATGTGAGAAAGTGGGAAACGACTATTACTTATCCTCACAGTTTGCTTTGCTAAATTGTTTCAGTTTCTGGAACAAAAATGCCCTATATAGTTTAAAAATACTTTAGATCAACCAGCAAAGTTTTTTTTTTTAAATAGAGTTTATAAAAATTGGATTGTGGACAGGTTAAAAATACCGTATACTTACTAGTGCCATTGTTTGCTTCTTCTCTCGGAAATCAGAGTAAGATAATGACTCTCAGTTTTTTGATCTTTGTTTGTTTGTTTGTTTTGTTTTAATTACCAGATATGTTGATGCTGCAAATGCTTTGGAACAAGAGACAAAATTAGGTTTACGTGGCTTTGAAGTTTGTGACAACATTGATCTTGAGACAATTTTGATGGAATATGAGAGCTACTATTTTGTAAAATTTCAAAAGTATCCTAAAATTACCAAAAAGGTCCTGGACACTGGTATGTGACTCTGTTCCAAAAAGAAAGCTTTGGTTTCCAAAGTCTAAAACGTGTATTTCCCTGCTATGCTCACAGCCCTTGTCATGTATATCAGGATTTAATCTTCCAGCTCTTACAATTACAGATCTGTAGTTCTAGCACATAAGGCACCAGAATTGAGATGTGGCTTTGAGACCTTCTGCTTCTCCTTCTTTCTTTATATAAAGGAACTAGAGGGTGGCATTTTTCTGTCTTTTAAAAGCTGCTTTGGTATTGGAAAATGTCAGCTAAGCACAAAGCATTATGGCAAAGATATATTTATCCACTTTCTTCTCATGGGGAGAGAATAGTAAATGAATGATACAGAATAAGGAAAAGCAGAATATGAGCATTCTGTTATGACCCTGAGAGCCTGAATGGTTTTGCACTTGAGCACAAAATGTAACTTGGAGAAGCCAGGAGAACAGCTATATGAGAATAATTGATGAAGAGCTTGAAGGATATAGGTTTGGATTAGACATTAGGAAAAATTTCTTCATGGAGAGGGTTGTCAAACCCTGGCACAGGCTGCCCAAGGAAGTGGTGGAGCAACATGCCTGAAACTGTGCAAAAAATATGTGGATGTGGCACTCGGGGACGTGGGTCAGTGGTAGCTATTGCAGGCCTAGGGGAGTGATTGAACTCGATGGTCTTAGAGGTGTCTTCCAACTTAAAGGGTTTAGTGATTATTTGCATGAAAAAGGCATGTACATCTACAACCTATGGTTTGGTGTTAATACAACAGGGAAGAACAGCCCTGCAGGACAAAACAAAAAAGGATTTGTTATGAATCAAGAATGAAAATGTATTACAAAGCATTTTTTCACAATATAGTCAAACTGAGCAGTAGTCAAGACTGAATCCATGACCTGAGTGAAAAAAAATTCCTAGAAAGCTACTCTTGGACACTTGAAAGCTCTCATTATGCTTTTTTTGGTCAGTAAAGCTTCTCAGGCATGGAGTACTCTGCTATTACCTAAGCTCGGATTTGTGACCATGCCGGCAGGGAGGCATCACCCTTTTTCCGTGAAGCATAAGCATCCTCTTCTCCTGCATGAAGTTTGCCCTAAATTGTGTCCATGGCCAGACTCGTATATCAACAAAATCCTTGGTGTAGTGCTCCTTCCTACTGAATTCTTCGCAACACTCTTGGCAAGTCCTACAGAAACAAGTTGGTCGTGTCCATGCCAAATTCCAGTTGGAAGCATTGTAGATACACCCACAAGATTACTCATCAAGGTTTCTCCGTGAGCTTTGCTGCCTCTAAAAACACCATGCTCCCAAGCTCCTTCATGGAAAGAGCTGTTTGGGAAGGATTATTTTAGGCAAGCGTGTGAGAAACGTGAGTGGAAGAGCATTGTACAGAGAACACTGAAAGGAGACGTGTTTTGGAACAACCAGGGGCATGCTGGTAGCATACAAACCCTTGGCTTTATGAGTTCACATCTGGGTTTTGCAAGTTTGACATTTTGTGAAAAAAAGCTATCCTTTGACAGAAATTGTTTCAAATTATATAAATGCAAAAGATAACATAGTTTGACAACTAGTACTGCAGTGTGACATTTATTCTGTCTTGTTATGCTGAATATGATTCCTCTTCAGAGGAGCAAGGCAAATTCATATTTCCCGATTCAGCAATGAAAAAAATTATTAGCATTAAATAAGCATTCTGTGTGATATATTAAATTATTGTATTTAATCTAATTTCTGGTAGCATCCATTTTACCATGAACATGATACTGGTTTTGAAATGTAAGCAGAGAAACCAAAGACTGAATGAGCTAAAATATAACAAGCTTGAAGCAAAACTACTCTCACCAGCACCAGTTTGTTTTCAATAAGTTTTTGCAAGCTTGCAGTGCTTTTATTTACACTGTTCCCATTTATGCATTATTATTTCCAAGGTCATTAATGTGTGCTTAAAATATTTTTAAAGGGGGAAAAAAGTTCAAATTGCCCTTTTTTATATCCTTAATTATTTTCCATTTTAATATTAATTTTGCTACAGCAGAAAATAAACAACAGCTGAGAAGTGGGGGAAAAGCAAAAAGGTAAGAGAAATGTGTGGGTTATTTTTGTGGGCAGAAAATTTTCCCAGTAAAAGCAATATGCACAGTGGTTAAAATAATGTTGTGATACCAGGGGAGTACCAAAGCCTAGAGCCATGCTTCTGACTGTGTGGAGCATTTTTTCTGTATGTGTTAGAGGAAACTAGAGACTGATTTCTCAAATGGAGAAGCAGACAATTTGCAGAGCTTCTGCAGTGCGGATGAAGTGGTGGGGCGTGTCTGAAAAAAGCAGGCATTGAACTCTGCTGTGATTGAAATTAATGCCATAACTTCAGTGGAAGCAAAGTTAGCCCAAAAGTGCTTTATTTGATAGCTCTGGTTTTTAATCTTTTGGTATTTTGAAGAAAAAGGAGAAGTTATGGAAGTCTTGCATTATTTTTCTTAATTCTAGGACAGCAAGTTCTTCTCAGAACATACCGAGGGTCAAACAACAGACAGTGCAACGAGCAGTGTCAAAAACTTCACCTGGGAGTACAACAGAACCTAAATCCCCCACCAAGGGGAGCCCCAGACAGGTTTAAACAAGTTTTATCTTGGCAGCAGTACAGTTGAAATTAATGTGATTTTATCTGGGGAGTCTACAGGCAGCAAGAGGATGGGAGTTACACTATTAATACTTGTGCAACTAATGGGTTTTACTGATTATGTCACTTAAGGATTATGGGTGCAAGACTTCAAGAGAATTTGTGGCTGTGAGTTGGGGAGCAGTCACAGGCAAAAATTAGAGGGAAAGGAGGCAAATAATCCAACATACACTGAAAGGAATCAGAGTTTTTCCATTAATGCCACTATATTCATCCTTTAGTGCCAGAAAGCAAAACAAAAAAATAGAGAAGAAAGTCTGGTATCAGTTGTAAGCATCTTCACAGTGCATAACTTGTTTGAGACTGGGGGAGTCATTTGGCTCTGCAATGCTCATGTTTGAGAGTCTCATTTTGGTAAGATTGCTGTGAAATCTGCTTTATTATCATCCCTTTACAGAGGGTGGAGCAGGAACAGCAGGTTGGTTGGTGGGCAAGCACTGAGTCTACTGCAGCTTTTTTTTATGGGCTTGGCTATAATTCTGCACCAAGAGGAGCTCATCTTTGACCTGTTGTTACCTCTAAAAATACCCCAAAACATTACCTTTTGGATTTTGCAGCAATAACTGCTGAGAAGTGAATACATAATCCTAAAATAGCTCCTCATTTCTGAGTTGACATGCTGTGCCTTGTACTTGGGCTATTTCCATTGTTCTTAAGTGTTGCTTCTTATGTAAAACACAGTTTTCTGCTCTGTACATGGAATAACTGCCCTGCTGAGCTCCAGAGCTGTGGCTTTCACTGCTGTCACCAGTTAGGTGATGTCTAAGTAAATGTACAGTGGTGTTTGAATGACCAATATTATTCGTGGAACTTCATCAAGGCTTGTGTGAAGAAATGGGATGATACCTATAATATCTTCAATTCATCTACTTGGCAACACATCTGTTTTAAAAGGCATTTTTCTTTAGAATAGTGGTGGTGCAGATACTCTGGATCAATCTGACTTTGGCTTAAGCATCTCAGGCATCAGCAAAACTGGAGTAGACAGCTCTCACCCAAGAAAGGTTGGTGGAAACCTCAGGTGTGGTTTATCAGAGAAATATTAATACAGAAAAAAAGCCCACAAAGGTTTTCAAAAATATCAAATGGTAGGGTTTTCTGTCTATTTTTATATAAAATGTTTCTGTATAGTCAGCTGAAAGGTCAGCTTTATGATTTGGGTAATAATTCTTTGCACAGGAGGCACTTTTTGCATTAAATACTATTTCAAACGTACTCAGGAAGGAATATTTATTTTTTAAAAACCTAGTGGTAAATAACTATGGTTGAAGATAAATTTTGAATTCCTGAATGAGGTGGTGAAAGGCTCTGCACTTAAATTGTTGAATTGGCTGAGTTGTGTGTTCTGTCCCCTTTGCTACCATGGTTTTTGTGTCAATTTTTGCCGTAATTAGGACTGAATATGCAATAAGAAAACCCACTGCTGTAATTGCAGGCAAATTTTGGTTCAGTGTATTTTTAAGAGTAGTGGTACCATTGTGGTAAAGCCTACTGTAGCATTTTTTTCTCCTTTAGGGCCAAATAATTGACTTCCACAAGATGATTCAGGACGCTGTCAGAGTGTCACCAGATGGAATTCCCTTGAACAGCCTTAATTATGATCCAGATCCATCAGTAAGTGTTTCTGCTCATATTTCCATCCAATCAATATGAACTTGAGTTTTGTATAACCCGGAACAGAATAAAATACTGTGACAATGTTGTTTTTATTCCCAAGTGCTAAAAAAGGGCTTAGATTTCTGAGAGGTGTATTTCCTCCTTGAAGGGGCAGTCATACTTGATAGTGGTCTAATTTGATGACAGTTGTTTACTCTGATCATTAAAGCAGGCAACAAATAAAAAGGAGACCTTATGATAAAAAAAATAAAAATAATTGCAAACACCTGCAGAACTTCTGGGGGTGAAATTCCGGTTCCTTTCAAATCAGCGTGTCTCTAGCATTCGCCTCAGCTGAGACAACACTAGAGTTTAGATGGTTGAGATAAATTTTGTGTAAACGCTCCAGACACAAGCCAGAGCTACTCAGACAGTGCATCCAGCTTACATGGTGCTTGTCTGCCTGGCAGCTGCTACACTGGAAGAAACTATCCAAAAAGGGAATGTGACAAATCAGTGACCTACAGTTGCATTTTTCGCTGCTCTTAATCTATGTAGGGCATATTTAGGACTATAAGTGCAATAAGAAAGCTGCTCATTTTAATGTTGATTCAGGTTAGATTCTGTCAGAGGAAAAGATGACTTACTGCAAATATAGTTTACTTCAAAATTTTTGTTATTACTCATATTTCTGCAGCTTTGAAAGTTGGTGTTACTATGATGTATCAGTTTTTAAAAAAACACATAATAGTTTTTCTAAAAACCTTTGCAGTCTGACAAGAACTTATGTTTTTCTCTTTCAGGAACGATTATTGAAACCTCTTAGTGCTTTTATTGGCATGACTGGTGAGATGAGGGAACTTGCAATGGTTATAAGCAAAGTAAGAGCAGATCTCCATGTCAGTTGTAGAGAGATGTTGGTTATCTGTATCATCTGGGAATGCTGTTTGTCTGCTGTCACTGATAGCACTTATTCCTGAATGTGCAAGTTATTTTTCTCTCCACATAGCTCCCCAATAAGTAATTTCTTTACATGGAATGATGTTTCTTTCTGATACACAATGGGAAGAAATAATTAAGACCATTCCTTTCTAATGGGGAACAGGTAATTTAATCATGCTGTGGAGACTGTCATGGCTTTCCTCTTTGCTCTTAGTGCTACAAAAAAAATACAATACTTCACTGAAAAGAGAGATTTAAATATATTAGCTAATACCAACTATTATCTAATGCTTTATCTAGCTGTGATCAGGTGGTGGGAAAAACCTTGATTCCACCCTTTGGGTGAAGTTTCCATTCAAGGCATAGGGCTGTAGTCAGTGTGGATGGTGTGCCAGTATCACAGCAGTATCTGAATTCTGAATGCATCTACTAGATAGCATCTACCAAAATTATTATTAGAACCTGATATTCCAGCTTGGTTTAGAATCAGAGAACCATTTAGGTCGGAAAAGCCACCTAAGGTCATCAGGTCAGACCATTCCCCCAGCATTGTCAAGGCCACCACTAACCCATGTCTCCAAATGCCATATCCACATGGCTTTTAAACCCTAGGGATGAGGGTTCTACCACTGCCCTAGGCAGCCTGTGCCAAGGCTTGATAATTATTTCCATGAAGAAATTGCTCCTGATGTACATCCTGAACCTCCCCTGTCCCAGCCGGAGGCCGTTCCCTCTCCTCCTGTCCCTGTTCCCTGGGAGCAGAGCCCGACCCCCCCAGCTGCCCCCTCCTGTCAGGGAGTTGTGCAGAGCCACAAGGTCCCCCCTGAGCTTCCTTTTCTCCAGGCTGAGCCCCTTTCCCAGCTCCCTCAGCCGCTCCTGGGGCTCCAGCCCCTTCCCCAGCTCCATTCCCTTCCCTGGACACGCTCCAGCCCCTCAATGTCTCTCTTGTCCTGAGGGGCCCAGAGCTGTCCCCAGCACTGGAGGTGCCTCAGCAGAGCCAGCACAGGGGACGGGCCCTGCCCTGGAGCCGTGGCCACACCCTGGCCATTGGCCCAATACTTGTCCTGTGTCCTGCTGCCTGCAGGATCTGCACTCCCTGTGCATTCTCCCGTGGTGCAGTTTAGAGATGCTGTAATTGTTAGGCTCTGCAAGCAGTGCCCTCATCCCAGCACTGCTGAAGCAGCATCAATAATACACCATATCCCAGGGCAGGCGTGGGGATTCTTCCAGGATGGACAGCTTGAGCCCTGGAGAGAACCCACAGCATTGTCAGCAGCATTTTGTTTCACTCCTGGGTTGAGGTGCAGTCTAACAGAGGGGCCCTGGGCTGCTGGGGATCTGTGGGTACAGCACAGGTAGATGCTTAGTATCCGCCACCTTGGGATGAGTCACTCATCCAGAAAGATTCATGGCACCACAGTGTTTGGTAGTGTTGTGACTTTCTGGACATAAACATCACAAGTGGTATCAGCTTGGGTATAATCATCTTTCTAAAAAGTCTGGAAGATGTTCGCTGACCGATTTTTATAGCTGTGTATGGCCCAAATTCTTGGTCTGCAAGAATTGCATTTGTTGTTTAGTAGAACTTTAGAAATGTCTTAGGAAATTTCCAACCTTAACGTAAGAAAATTCTCATCTGTTTCAATTCCTGTCTGGTCTTTAATTTATGGTAGACCTTTAAAATAATGTTGTTCTTGCTGCTACACTAAAAAAAAAAGCAATAAAAAATTGCTTTCCCTGTGTTATGGTATGTTTTTTGAATTGTGCTCCATTATGGTATGTTCCTAGTTGCTATGGTAATCAACACTGTATAAATCAATAAAAATAAATAGCATGTGATATCTATTTCATAACACAATCTAATTTAATTTGGAAACAACTATGGAAGTCTCTACTTAATAGCAGAAATCTGGTTCATCTTAATTCGCTGTTAATAGAAAGGGAAAGTGTAATCTATTCTATATAAATAATTTTTTCTAATTGTATTAAATTATCTTTTCCCCTTGGATACAACCACATAATTTTCCTTCAGCCTGTGTGAACTATTTTTGTTGGAGAGCAGACTTTATCCCAATTATTTGTACTGAGGATATGATATTTTTTGCAGAACAATTAGCCCCTGGAACACAAAGCCACAAAGTATTATGAAGGCAAATGGAAAGATTCATAGAAGATTTGGAAAGTTTGACGAATTAAATGAAATTAATTTAGTGAGTGCTTCAGGGCATAGACTAATTACCGCCTTTCTTTTGATAGATGCTTAGGGGAAAAATTTCTTCCTGTTGCAGAGTTTCTCACAGCTTTTCTTGCAGCATATGAAATCTTCCGTGGTGTGCAGTAAATAGCAATTTTTCACTGTTACTTACAACATGAGTAATAACATAAGTAATAGGTAATAACATTATAATAGGTAATAACGTAAGTGGTAGGTGCAGCCGTAAAGTTACTGAGCATCAAGTTTAAAAAAAATCAAACTATTTTCACATTGCACATGAGTGAGTTGTGGAACTCGTGACAACAGAAAAAACATGTTTGAAAAATAGGAAAGAGAAATTCACTGAAGAGTGAATGTCAAAAGGTGTTTCAACTCAAACACTAAGATGTAATTTGAATTATTGAACTCCATGAGTGGGCGTAAACTTGAACCAACATATCACTGTTACTGCTTTTTCTTTTTTTAAACATCCAGTATTTGCAGCAATAGAGACAAAATACTAGGGTTGATGAACCTTCATATCACAATAGCTCTTGATATGTTTGTTGGTTACTAAATCAAACTAACAGAAAACAGATCTGAGGAAGATATACATTTATCTTATATTATCATATATTTTTATATGCTGAGCTCAGCATACACATTTGGCAGGAATACATTAGAGAAACTGGGGCCTGGAGGGGAAGTGGAGGGAAAATGATTGCTGTGTATGCCTCCCTCGTGGGAGATCCCTGGTACCTAGGGTTAAATAATACAGCCTGTATCACTTAACAGCACTCTTATTTTACCACTGAGTCGATCCCTTTACTTTGCCAGAGGTCATTATCCCAGTGCAGAAGGAGTTTTGCTAACAAGATGTGATGTGTGTTGCAGGACATTTATCTCCATAAACCGAACGTGAAGTGGGATGATATTATAGGACTGGATGCAGCTAAAAGGCTGGTCAAGGAAGCAGTTGTTTACCCCATAAAGGTAAGATGCTAAATAGGTTTGAGAAAACCAGTGTTGGGCTTGTTAGCTCGTTTCCTTGTAATTAAGGTGCTGTTTTAGAGTTCTCACTATTTGTGTGCTTTTGTAGGCCATTCATGTTAGAACTGTTGGTGTTCCTGTTTCATGTCAGAACTATTCCTGTTCCGTCTGGAATGGCACATGCATTCGCCTATAGGAAAATAACCTTCCAGTATTAAAATTGTAAGAGTTAGGTACAATTCTTTGGCACCTTTGGCATTTTAAGAAGTGCTGGATTTGACCTACATTAATTCCATGGAAAAATGACTTACAGAAGAGAATATCACATGAATTGCGTTTGAAAAAAAAAAAGAAAAACCACTGCAAACAGATTTCAAATGATAAATACATTTTTTGTCTCAGTACTCAGATTGTACATGTCACATTGTTTTGGTGCACTTTTGTGCCTCTCCTCACATTTCTTACGTTTCTTGAATGTGCTAGGAGCAGTGAAGCTGCAATCATTGCTGTATGTTTTAGAAGAGACATTTTTAATCCCTGAATTACTTTTCTGTTTTTACAGTATCCAGAGCTGTTTACTGGCATTCTGTCCCCTTGGAAAGGTTTATTGCTGTATGGACCGCCAGGTATGGAGGGCTTTTTACCACATCTTTGTGTTTGTCACTGCTTCTTGTTTTGTCCCATGAATAAATCATTGATGTTAATTAGATCAGATTGTTAAAAAAGAACATGTTCTGTACATAAATTAAAAGTAGAGACTGTTGGATGGTTATGTCCATCTCTGACACTCAAACCTGGCAGGCATTTCTCCTGGGCCTTGGCTATTTTTATACCCAAATCTTCCAGACACAGTACTTACACTAGCAATTCAGGGGAGTGAAAACTCAGATCTCTGTTTTTACTCAGCTTGGACTATTTTAATCAAGTTTGGCATGAACCTAATCCTATGATACATCAATAAATCTGCCATGGACTTACCTCCTTGGTGAAAAATGTCCTTGCTTTCTTCTGCTTTTAGGGGCTGTTTTGGGAATGGGGTGAAAGCTTTGCCTTCTGCCATCTGGGTGTCTTCCTTGTCAGTGCAGCTTCCCTGCTCCTTCTGCTCCACTTTGACACAGAGGTGTGGCTGGAAGGGGACAGAGGGCACAAGAACCACCTGAGTCAGGTTGCAAAGCCTGCCTCTGCAGTGCACTCCATTTGTTCCTTTGAATGTTTAAATGTTCCTGCCACAGAAGGCACCTGACCATTTCAGCATGCACTACTTCAGGACTTGGAGAATGCAATTTGCAGTTCTGTATTACTTGAGTTTCTCCAGGCAATCCTGAAAGGGCCACAATATATTCCGAGGGCTGGAGCCCCTCTGCTCTGGAGCCAGCCTGGGACAGCTGCAGGTGCTCACCTGCACAAGAGAAGGCTCCAGGGAGAGCTCAGAGCCCCTGGCAGGGCCTGAAGGGGCTCCAGGAGAGCTGCAGAGGGACTGGGGACAAGGCATGGAGGGACAGGACACAGGGAATGGCTTCCCAGTGCCAGAGGGCAGGGACAGATGGGATATTGGGAAGGAATTCCTGTCTGTGAGGATGGGGAGGCCCTGGCACAGGGTGCCCAGAGCAGCTGTGGCTGCCCCTGGATCCCTGGCAGTGTCCAAGGCCAGGCTGGATGGGGTTTGGAGCAGCCTGGGAGAGTGGGGGGTGTCCCTGCCCATGGCAGGGTGTTGGACTCAATGTCATTTAAAGGTCCCTTTCAACCCAAACCATTCTATGTGTTTTTTACTGTTTTTACCTGACTGGTAGTAGAATGAGGGGAATTTATTCAAACATTTGCATTGTATTCATTTGGAGAGTGAATTTCTCAAACACTGTTGTTCGTAGGTACTGGAAAAACTTTGCTTGCTAAGGCTGTTGCCACAGAATGCAATACAACCTTTTTCAACATATCAGCATCCACCATTGTCAGCAAATGGAGGGGTGATTCAGAAAAACTTGTCCGGGTAAGAATTATTCTCTCGTTCATTATATTTTAACATCCTGTTCCCACTTAAGGAAGTGGGGTTCAGCACAGAACTGGAAACAAGTGTTCCTCTGATACTCGTTATATTTCCTGATTCAGACAGAACGTGACTTTGTTTATACCTAGTTCTGAAAGCGGGAATAACATCACTTCTGCAGAAGTCTCATAATGGATTCTTGCTGTGGGACTTCAGTTCTGTAATGTAAGATGGAGCAGATGTTCTGAAGGCAGCAGAAATCTTTGACTGCCTGATTAGGAGTCGGACAGTCAGAGTTCCAAATTAGAGTGTGCTTAGTGACCCATTCAGAACACTTCACATCCATTTTGCAGGGGTTGGCTCCTAGGCTCCCTACAAAACGTTATTTAGATTCCCAAATACTCTACTGTTCTTCATGGCACAAAATGGGCAAAGAATCCCCAGTCACAAAGATCTTCCAGTCAAATGCGGATGTAATGTTGTTTCAAGGAAGGTAGTTTGATGGTAAACGGGTAACTCCATTTTTGTATATACAGTAGTGAGAAGTGTGCATGGCCCAGCTGTGGTACAAAAAAAGTCAGGGGTTCAGGTGTAGCGTCCTTACCCATCTGAATCTCTCCGTAACGTCCACCAGCTCAGTGGAAATCCACAAGCCCTTAGCCTGCCTTACCTTCATCTCTTGGGCTGCACTTCAGGTAACTGCAGAGCTCTTTGTAATCAAACAACCACAGCAAACTGCTCTCTGCAAATGGCATTCCAGGCATTGTTACTCTCTCTTGAAATGTAGGCAATGGCTGCAGCACACTCGCTAGTCCTGCCTCCTTTGTCCTTTAAAATAGCATGTTTTTCTTCTGACATTGCCTCCCTCGTCTACTGATCCTCTTGACATCTGTCCTCACTAGCTTCCTGGAATTTTATTTTCTGACAGGAGTATGTGGGGACAGTCTGGGTTCTGCCACCATCATCCAAAAGGTTTTTGTGAACATGCTGCAGCATTTGCATTGACATTGAATTAGTGGCATTTTACCCTTAATTAAACTAATGGCAGAATCAAAATATGAGGTAATATTGTGGATCAGGAGAGCTCTAAGAAAAGTATTGTGTGAATTTATATCCTAAAATCATATGAGGCTGGCAAAGGAATTTTCTGAAGTTGGGGGAAGGATATGTGGAGTTTGTGGTCATTTGGGGGCACATCCACTCATCCTGTTTTCCTCAGTTCTACACTGTATTTCTGTGATTTTATATATTTTATATATTGTATTTCTAGTAAAATTGTATACTGGTCACGGTCTATTTGTTACTCTGGGCACATAATTTAAACCCTGTGTTTCATGCTCACAGTGAAGAAATTAATACATATCTTTCAAAATTTGATTTTTTAAAGTATTCAGATTTAAAAGTGGTGGACTAATATATATTGTTAGTGATACTTACCTAAAAACTCCAAAAAGCATTTTACTGAAGAAAAACTAACAGTGTATGCTTACTCCTAACACAGGCCTCTCCATGTTTACGGAAAATTAGATGAAACTTTGTTCTCCAAAGAGCAGATCCACATTTTTTGTTTCAGCTTGATAGTTCATTTTTTAAAATCATGATTGTTCAAGCAATTTATGTTTGTTTTGATCAGAAAAGAAAATGAGTGTTTGATTCTTATCAAAGGAATCAGTGCATTTTCTTTCATTATGCTTCAGCTGACCTGCAATTTTTTTTCCTCAAATCCTTATTTAAAAAAAGTACAAATGGAGCAACAACAAAAGGCGCATGTTTAATCTCAATAACAATTTAGGAGTTCCCAGAATCCTCTGTTGGATCATTTTCTTCTATCCCATTATTCTCAGGGTACTCTGATAGGATTTAGACAGAAAGATTTACACATAAAGACAGGATTGCTAGGCTGTGTTCTTTATATCTGCTTTACAAACCTCTCAGAATTTGAGAGGATTCAGGGACCCTCAGCCTACTCAGAGCCTTTTGCCAGCAGATATCCCCTGGGATGTGGGTGCTGTTAATTTATCTTCCATGCCAGTGCCCTTTGGTGTCTTCTTGTGTTAGTTTCTCTTTCACATTTACTCTTCTCTCCAAACAGGTGTTGTTTGAGCTCGCCCGGTACCATGCTCCTTCCACAATTTTCTTGGATGAGCTGGAGTCAGTCATGAGTCAGAGAGGCACTGCTCCTGGGTAACTGGTGGGACCACTTTGGGGATTAAAAGAGAGAGGTGTAGTGGTTGTGTCAGCCACAGCAGAGAAGCAAGATAGGTTGTGTGAGGATTAGCAAGGGGCTGCAGGGGCAGCAAGAAGGAGGGAGGTGCAGGAGTTTACAACCAGTGTAAAGGGATTTGAAATGGAAATAAAGGCAGTGGTGGGGGGAAACAACAGGTGAATTGTTAGAGGTAAGTTAGAAGCAGCTTATTTTGTGACACTTTGAACATAGGCATAGCAGAGTAATAGGGAGTGTACACAGTGGAATGGCATTTTCATTAGTGACAGATTTTGGTGGCATTGTCAGGACTTCCCGTTGCAGGAGTGGGAGGATGTTGTTACTTTCATCCAAGATGTAGACAGTTTTTAGTTAAAAACACATTTAGAAGGTTTGGGATGGGAAAGAAGCAGGACAAATATAAAAATGTTGTTATAACCATTAGGAGCTCATAACAGTGGATTTTACGTGCAGTGAATTACATTATCACTTTATTTATATTGTATTGTATATTTATATTATATGCTTACTGCTTATAAATAGAATATGCCCTATTGTAAAGATACTACTTGTAGTCATTCTCACTTAATAGATGCAAATAATGAACCAAATTTGTCCTTCATATGTACTTTTAAAAGCCCTCATTAACATCATTGGGTTATATATTCTAATAAGGATTTTTATCTTAGATGTTGTACTTATTTTTACGTGTACTTATTAAATACTGACTTGGCATTGATGTTTGAATGCCTTTGCAGAAATAAGTCATTAAACTGAACTTCAGGCCTTACCATCTAAGGCCCTGATGTTTTGCCTGGGTTTGATCCAGGAGTTTCCAAGAGCTTCACATCTGGAACCAAGAGTTCCAGCTGGTTTTCTGCAAAACAGATTACCTGTATCAGGGCCAGAATTCTTAGCACTTTGCTTAAGTTCTCCTTTCTTGAAGAAGGATCCTTTCTGTGTGGTCTCTGCCCCATTTCTAAATTCCTATCAGTATGGCATATTTTTCTGTTTTCTTTTGATAGAACATTTTGCAAAATGTTGAATTCAGTAGTAGGTTTATCTTCTTGTGGCCACTTCACATTCACTCACAGAAAAATGCTACCCTGAGGAGGTAGGTGTACAAGTTATTTAATGGCAACTATCACATTTTAAGAATTCCCTGCTATAGATCAATCAATCAATCGATCAATCAGTCAATTGGAGCCTTAGCTCTCTTCCAATAAATGTTGGTCTTGCATGGAGATTAACATGAAGAAAAAAATAAAAATAAATATTTTCTTTGGATCCAGTGATAATGAATTCTCCTCAGTTTAATGCACTGAAAAGAGTCAATTTAAGTAACCATTAGAAAGCTTGATTTTAATGCTTAGATGTTAGCTAATGGAGCTTAATCATGCTTTGAACTGGGGCAAAACTGTGACAAGGGCTCAGTTGCTGTGAATGACACTGTATAAATAAAGATGATTATTTTAATGCACTGAGCAAATAATATTTCTCTGAATCTTGGTAGTGGTGAACATGAAGGAAGTCGGCGGATGAAAACAGAATTACTGGTGCAGATGGATGGCTTGGCCCGATCTGATGATCTTGTATTTGTTTTAGCAGCTTCCAATCTGCCATGGTAAGAGATCCAGAGAGTACATTTTGAATACATTTTCATGAGCTTCTAAGCACAGATAAAGATTTTATTTAGACTTCTGCAGAAAAAGCCTTGATATTTGGTTAAAGCATTTAAAGATTAATTTGGAGCTTTTACTTTTAAACTCCTCAATTCTTGCTATTTGTGTCACATGAGAATAATCCATAATAAAGTCAACATATGCTGGTTGTGCCAGCTGCTAATATTTAAAATGGAGTATTTGACTTTATAGGCAAGTTATTTACTATGTTTAAGCTAAGAAGGGTTTTCAGCGTCAAACTGTAAGGTGCTTAAAACATCTGGTGCTTAGAAGGATACTCCATAAATAGGAATGTTGGATTTTACTGGTATCAAATGCGACTTTGAAAAGTTGAGGGACGAAATTCTTCAGTTTCTTTAACACAATTTAGTATCGAAGAAAAAACAATTTAAGATTGGAACTGGGGAATTTCATCATGTCGGTTCTCAAACTGGGCAGGATGTGTATTGGGAACAAGGCAAGACAGAGAGGATGGGGAAGGGAGGTAACATTTATAGTGTAACAGCTGTGGATGCTCAGGAGAGGAGTTGCTGATCCTCATAGCACTGAGATCTTTCTGGATACCCCTGTCCCTAAAGGCACATGGACCTAAGTGTGTCTATTCCCCTCTCACATGCAGAGGAGCACAAGCTTGGAGTCAGAAAAGGAGAAGACAGAAGTCCTGTTCCCTGGGAACTTAAAGCCATGGTCTGGGAGTTGTTTGTTGGAGCCCAGTGAGAGGTGTTCCCAGGAATGACCTTGTGTGAGCAGCAGTTCAGCAGCATTTCAAGTGGCAAAACTTGAAATTTGGCTTGAAGGTGCTTTGTTTAGTGAGGTGACACTTGCCCAGCTCTGCAGTGTGACAGCCACAGAGCAGGGCACCCAAAACCAGCTGGGAGCCAGAGAGGGCTCTGCACCCACAAAACCACAGGCTTCATTCATGGATTGTTTTTCAAGATTAGTGATTTTTGGCTGAATCTTACAAAGTTGCTATGGGGACAAATGTTGGAAAAGCCTCTCCGTGTGACTGGAGGGCTCGGGGTTGTCATCAGCAGGCAGTTTCTGAGTCTGAATGCCACTGGGTGTGTAACCACAGCTGCTTCCTTTTAAGTACTTATAAAAAAGTCTAAAGTCTTAGAGCATATTTTATTTTGAACATACAAATGCACATTTGTGCATATCACCAAATGTTCTCTCACAAAGTCTGTGTTAATGTTTTATTCCTCTTGTCAGCTGATCCCCTCTTTGGCAGGCCTGGCTAAAAAGGTCCAGGAAAACAGGCAGATAGAATTAAACAACACAAGTGGAGTTCTTGCCTGAGAACTGAGGCTCAAAGGTAGTATTTTCAATCAGTCCCGTGTGGCAGGTAAGCCTAGCTTGTCTTGTCCAGGGCTTCCAGGCTTTTTAACTGAGAGAATGACTATGTGAACATCTAGAATTTGTGTAGAAGTTAGCTGTACAAGTTAGGCTGGTCCCTACCCTGGGCCAAACGTGTGAATACAGAGCCACCATGGGCTTCTTTTATAGCCATAATAGCAAAGTCTGTGTGTTGGTTTGGGGGAATTTATGCCTTGGACAAACCTATGAATTTAAATCAGTGCAAACTCCACCCCATTTTGGTATAGTATCTGTATAAAAGGAACTGTGCTGAATTTGATTTAATTATGTTCCAATTGTGTAAGATAATGCTGAAAAAATAACTGCTGTCCGTGTGGACAGTTAAGTTTGGAAGAGAATTAATACAGTATTAATACATTTGTCTTTTTGTTAGTAATACACTGTAAATGTTTATGTTATTGCAACATCATTGCCCTTGTAGAAGAAGAAGCTCTGAGCAGTGCATTGCACCTTTCTGTGGTCTCTTAAATTATTCCGTGAGGTAATTATCCATGCAGAGAGATTTCTGCATGTGTTTTGTTACCCTGTGTCTGCCTTACACAACCAGTAAGCTTTCTGGGAAGTTGTGTAAAATACACAGAATTCAGTTTTGAATATTTCACATATTTGATTTTTGATCATTTTGTAATACTGAAGTTCTCATTTCTGCAAAATTGCTTCTTTGAAACATCCAAAATTACAGCTTTTTTCTAAGGTTGATGCACAGTGACAAGGTTTCTGTTTTGAGGGACTTGCCCTGAAACAAAGCTGTCAGTCTGTGTTGGGACCAGGGTGGCAGCTAAGGTGTTCACTTCTGAAAGTTTTATCTCTGAGACTTCAGAACTTCCTTTTGGACTTTCTCTCTTGTGGGTAGGTTGGATTTTGCTCTTTCTTAAGCAAACCTGACCCGTGAGTGTACAGACTAGAGTGTATGGCAGAAATGTGCCTACCACAGAGAAAATGCTCTAAGAAGTGGCTGAGCAAATGCTTAGAAAGATGTTTGAGGGAAAAGCCTGAGCTTTCACGTCACTGGGGTCCTCCAGCCTTGAGGAGTTTGGGATTATCTGCCTTCAGAGAGGTCAGCAGGTTTTGAACCTCTTTTAGGATCCCAACTATATATTTACAGATATATTTTATGAGTATTAGGTGACATTTAGCCCCACTGTTGTACCCAGATCTCCACAGGAATATTTCATAACAAAATTTCAAAATACCTACTGCTACCTAAGTTGTGGCTTCACAGCACACATGCTCTTGCAAACATTTGTTGTTAAGCTGGATTTCAAGAGATTTGTTTAACATGGATATTTATTGATCAGGGAAAAAAATTAGTACCAAGCTGCTTTTAGAAGAATAAAAGAAGCCTAAACAAAGCTCTTTACACTGTCCTAAGCTCCACTACAGCTATTGATCTTCCTCTTCAGCTTGTGCTTGTTGCCCAGCCCTGCTTTCTGCTGCTCATCTGCAAGGTGTTTCTATTGACAAATTACTTGTGGAAATGATTGAATGTAATTAAATAAAATAAAGGCCTGGTTAGTGAAGGAATAAAGAGATCCTTAACCATGTAGTGAATGTTTCTTAATGTATCAGCACATTTAATTCAGTTTTCATTGCAGTGCTGTTTTCTTCCCATCCTTACCCTCAGGGTGGGTGAAGCTTTGGTTCAGGCCAGTAGATTCTTACCTTCCATCCCAAACCATTCTGTGATTCTGTGATGCCTCCTAATGTTAATTACAAAAATTCATCCATGTTATGGATCTGTAGAGCTTTGTTTATCTTTTCATGAGCATCTCTCCGTACTCCCATTGGCTATTGTTTCAGAGAATATTTAGGTTGGCTCAGGGCTTTGTATTCTGCTCTGGATAATGTCACTTAACCTTGCATTTGATCACTGACAAAACAATTCAGCAAACAGCCTAAACACTTGAGATAACAAAAACATTGTTTCTGTATTTCTCTCTTCAGCCAGCAGGTCACTGTAACCTTCTGGATAAACAGGATCACAGAATCACAGAATGGTTTGGGTTGGCAGGGACTTTAGAGCACATCTAGTTCCACTCTCCTGCCACGGGCAGGGACACCTTCCACTAGACCAGGCTGTTCAAGCAAACTGCGCTTGAACACTTCAGGTGTGGTGCAGCCACAGAGCAACTGTGGCAGAGATTTTCTGGGCAGAGCAGAGAGACTTCTGTTGGAGACTTACACATGGCTGAGGGGGCTCATGAAACTGTGACCTTGGGTGGGGACCTGAAGCAGAAGGAGTGATGGAAAATGTCATCATTTGGAGGATTTCCAGGCTGTTTGCAGAGACTGGCTGTGGTTGTCCTCCTTCTGCAAAGATTTTTTAGAGTACCTGTGTGGGCACCTCTACAGCCCTGAGAACTTCTGCCCTCTTTACACAGATGATGTTAATACGGGTATTAATATGGGTAAATAACACAGATGTGATATGCTGGCTTGTGACACAGATGTCAGCCAGAGTAATTATTTCCAGCCAAGCAAGGCAATTTTAAGAAGTTGAGCTGAAAAATACATTTGGAAGGTGAAAGGAGACTGATGTGGTTCTTTGTCTGTTCTGGGTAGGACCCTGTGCAAGAGGTGTTGCACTGAACATTGGACAGCACCTGAAACAGCCTAAAAATATCAATAATAATATCAATATAGTGGCAGTTACTGATTAACAAATTCTAGTATTTACTTCTGAGGCCTTGCTAGGAAGCACAGGGGTGGATGTGAGTGAATTCCTGTTGTCCTCTGGGTTCCTGCTTTTCTGATTTTTGTGTTCATTGCTTGGATCAGCGCATGTGGAGCAAGGTCTCCCAAGCCAAGATACTGTTTCTGGGGAGAGGGACACTTCTGTTCCTGCTGAGCTGACAGCCAGGCATACTGAGGTCTGGCAGGCACCTGTAGGAGGATTTGGGAGCCCATTTTGGGGTTTCTTTATCATGTGCTATGCCATAGAAAGCATTTGGTATTAAAAAAAATAGGGACAAGTCACCAAACGTCAGCTCTAGTGTTGTGCTACAAATCCATCTTGAGCCGGCTTTGAACTCCCTGTAAACTAAAGGGGGTTTCATGCAAGAAACTCTATTTGTTGCTTTAATGTTGACTTCTCTGGGAAAAATACTTCACCCAGGGAACTGGGAAGGATAGGGGCAGGTTTATTTAAGTCTGTCTGCAGTCCCAGGTTGCAGATGGAACAGCAGCTGGTTCCTTGTGCTCAGCCAGCACGGGTGGAAATGGTGCTTAGGGCTTCTGTTCTTCTGCCTGCACAAGAAACTTTGAAGTGGGTTTCCCCTAGGTGAGAGTTTCTTGCCAGGTATGAGGACTAAATAATATTTTGAACTGGAATAAGGAGTCTGTGACTGAGTGGGGCCAGTAGAGAAAGATTGGTACAGGACCTTTTGCTTATCTTTTTGTAGACAAAACATCATAACCAGTGTTGACATTGACAGAATCAGGGTTTTTGTTCACTGACACATTTACCCAGCCTGTTCAGCCTTCACATGATCCTTTTTATAAGGATAATGTCCTTTGTGGTTGTATTATTTATAATTTGTATTGCAGGAGCAGTCTCAGTTCGGCGTCCTGTTCTGCCATAATACATGGCCTCACATCCAAGACCTGCAGTCTGGATTTTACACCTACTGAGCATCCCTTACTACGTAGCAATTAATTAGTCCTTAGAGTGCCCCAGACAGGCAATTTGTAGTGACTCCTTAATAGCAGAGGGGGAAAGGGAGAGGTTGTTGCTGATGAGACATGCTGCAGATGAATGCCAGGGTGAGGGATGGAAACTGCAACTTCTGATTGTTTTTGTTGGCCTCGGTGTCGCAAGTCAGCATATCACTGAACAGGAATACACTGGACACTTAACCCTTTTTGTTTTTTGGCACAGCTGCAGGCGAGGATCTTTCTGTCAAAGCCACGTCTCCACTCCGAGACGCGCTGAGACACTCTCCTCCTCTGCTTGCAGGGAGCTGGACTCTGCCATGCTGCGGCGGCTGGAGAAGAGGATTCTGGTTGACCTGCCCAGTGAAGAGGCACGGCGGGTGATGATCCAGCACTGGCTGCCCCCTCTGAGCAACAGCGGCGGGGTGAAGCTGAGGACGGATCTGGACTACGGCCTGCTGAGCCAGGTGGGCGGCACGGCGGCAGGGACAGCGGTGCTGCAGCGCTGCCCGAGGGCTGGGACAGCGCCTCGGGCTGCAGCCACGGCCACACACACGGCTGGGAAAGCTCCTCAGCTCACCTGAGGCTCCAGCCAGAGGGACACTGGTGGGACACGGGGCCGAGCGTGGCACAGGCACGTGGAAATCGCCGGCTTCAGGCAGCTCTGCCTGCAAAATGGTGTGTCCCGGTCCTCTCTGCTGGGCCGGCTTTTCAGCCTTAAATACAGGGAGACTTCCAGCAACAGCAGATTTTATCACTGTTCTCACCAAGCTGGGAGCACTCCAATTCATCAGGGTAATGAACAGTTAATTGTGTAGGGAAGGTTTGTCACAGCTCCACTGCTGCGGCAGAGAAGAGCATCTGACAGTGAAGAGATTCACTAGATACCCAGGCTTCTTTCATTTAGCCCTTAGTCACATCCTGAATTCTTTGGAAACAGAATCCTAGAATAGTTTGGGTTGCAAGGTACTTCAAAAATCATCTTGTTCCAACCTCCAGCTGTAAGCAGGAACACCTTCAATTAGCCCAGGTTGCTCAAGGCCTCAGTCCCTAAATATTTTAGTTTACCCAGCTGAGATTTTTTACATCTGTTTACAGAGACAATACTGCCCATTTCTGGGTTCGTAAGTGTTAAAAAGGAAATACAGTTACTTTATTAACAAGGAAGTCGAGGATGGACTCAGGAAGTCTAATTTGACCTACAGAAAGTCTTTATTTGACCTACAGAAAACTGACATTTAGAAAGAAAATGCCCAGTATTTCCCTTGGTCCTACATTGTATTGTAGGCATTCAAAAGAGTAATGAGCTGCATCATTTTGAGGGGAGGATACACAATAAACCAGATTCGTGTGTGTGTGTCTGTGTGTATATAAATGTCTATTTCAGACAGCAATAGACCTCAAAAATATATATGTGAATACATACACAATATACCTGTGAATTCCATTTTGGTCTCATTGATTTTTGAGTTGTAATGTATCATTCTGATTCCATCACAGGAAACGAATGGATACTCTGGCTCAGACATAAAACTCGTGTGCAAGGAGGCAGCCATGAGACCAGTGAGGAAAATCTTCGATGCTCTTGAAAATAATCAGCCAGGTACTTCAGCTCTGAGCAGAGAATCCGGCCTGGGAAATGCCTATCGCCTGCTGTAACTCTGGGAACGATCATTTTAACTCCAGCAGGTGGAGCTCTGATATCTGCCTGGAAAAGTTCTAAACCATACAGTTTCTAACCCTCTAAATTTCTAAAAATCGGGGCTTCTTTTAAAGCTGTCATTATCTGTGCTCTCAGCATAAATACAAATTTTAATTTATCTCACTACGTTTATTCTGTTGTTTTCCTATATTAAGTGTTGGATTAGGCAGGGACATAAAAGAGTGTATTTTGGTAATAGTATTTATTCAATTCTCTTCTCTTTAGGTAACAGTAACTTGCCCATGATCCAACTGGATACAATCACAACAGCGGATTTCCTGGATGTGATCACCCACACCAAGCCATCAGCAAAGAATCTCAGCCAGAAGTACACGGCTTGGCAGAGAGAATTCGAGTCAGTCTGACAGAAAAAAACAAACCAACCCCAAAATCGAAAACCTCCAAGCCTTCTGCTATCCAAAGTGGCCTCCGAAGGAACAAATGGTGATGGGGAAGGAAGTGCTGTCGTTTCAAGGAACAAAAAGCAGTGACAAGTGTCAGAGGGAAATCTTTACTTTCAAAATGCAAGGGGTGGTGGTTATTCTTTATTAATGACCATTCAAAATATGTTCTTCTTGGAATTCACGTGATGGCAGCTCCTATGCAACAAAACCTCCAGCCTTAATTTTATGTATAATATAAAGACTTAAAATATTGATTGTTTCTCAGTCTTTATTCATGACAGATTTTGGGTAGAACTGGAGCAAAGTTTAAAAGCAGATAGAAAATTATTGTAATTCTTCATTTCTGACATTCACTAGAGCATCACAGTCAGCATAGCTTTACCAGCAGAGACCTGCACCCTTCTTAATGAAACAGAAAACAGGAGTTTCCAGTGAAATTCAGGACCTTAGCAGGGACATGTAAATTTGGCTGGTTTGTGACTGTTTTCAGTTGAGTTAAAAGCCTTGAAGTGTGTTATTTTCCTGTTAGTCTGGGATATTTCCAAGGTAGGAAAAAAAAGGAATTAGAGGATAACTGCAGAAAATCAGCAGATTTAGGGTAATTAACTAGAAACTATTGGTTTGCAACCAGAAACCCACTGGTTTGCAGCCAGCCATAAAACAGAATGTCAGAATGGGTCAGGCTGGAATGGACCACAGGGGGTCACATCTGGTGCCACCTCCCTGCTCCAGCAGGGCCATCCCAGAGCACAGGGCACAGGACTGTGTCCAGAGGGCTCTGGAATATCCCCAGGGAGGAGACTCCACATCCTCTCTGTCTCTGTTCAGGGCTCAGGTACTGCCCAGGGCAGAAGTTCTGCCTCCTGTGCAGGGAAATTGCTGGGATCAGTCTCTGCTCGTTCCTCTGGTGCCACTGCTGGGCCCCCGGAGCAGAGCCTGGGCCCTGAAGGTCCCTTTTAGTTCCAGCATCAGTCACACACCATTGGAAGTCTCCAGGGGAAGTGTCTTCCCAGGATTTTGCTGATACATCTCCCACCTCCTGCACCTGATTCTGACCCCAGGCCACTGGCCTCCCTTACATCCTTCCAAGCAGAAACCAGCAGGTTCAGAACTGCTGGCACAAAAACCACCAGATGTGTGAATTTATGCAGAACTGGAGCTGACAGTACAAGGGCCCAGAGACACTATCTAAAGATGGCTTCTGTTCCTCAGAGGTCTGTTCTCCCAGGCAGAAAGTGACATGATGAGAGGAAACAACCTCAAGTTGCACCAGAGGAGGTTCAGCTTGGATATTTGGAATTATTTCTTGCTGGAAAAGGTTGTCCATCCCTGGCACAGCTGCCCAGGGCAGTGGTGGTGTCCCCATTCCTGGAGGGGTTAAAAAAGCCGCGTGGATGTGGCACCTGGGGACATGGGTCAGTGGTGGCCTTGGCAGTGCTGAGGAATGGTTGGACTGGATGATCTTAGACAACTTTTCCAGCCTAAATGATTCTGTGATTCTGTGATTTATTCTTGTGTTTCCACTGCAAAATCTCCTCCATCCACCCATTGTGTTCCTGACAGAGACTGAATCTGAACGTAGCAACCACCCACCAAGTGAGGCTGCAGAGAGCCACTGTCACATGTGAGGAATTCATTCATCACCATGGTTTTGTTTAACAAGAACGAGCATGGCTCATTAACACAAAACTGTATTTTCAATAAGGTTAATACTCCAGTAATGCATAATTACAACCTAATAATTTAACACACAGGAGCACTGTAAAACAACTGTAAAGGACTTTGATTATTACAGTTTGCAAATGGACCAGAAAAGCCATTTACCATCATTACAAAGTTGGTTCATATTGGGGGATGTGGTGCATAGGAAAAGCATTGCACGCTACAGAATTAAATTTCATTTTACAGCTCTGCTAACCAACTGTAAAAACTGGAATCTGTCCCCATGGCTTGTGAAGGATTTTTTCCATAACATTAAAAAGAAACAAAAAAATCCCCAACAACAGTGAAATTTTGCAACTGTAGCATTAATAGGACCCTGCTGAAGCCTGATTTTAAAAAGTCACAGTCTCTAAGGCATTTAATACCAGAGTTTTGTTTCTGTATCATTCTTTTTAATAACAGCATCTAATTAAAACATCTGTAAAATGCTGACAGTTTTTAATTTTATGTAAAATTTGAAAAGCAAATAACAGGATCTGCTCTAATGAGAGACAGCCACGGTAGTTATTATTAAGCAATGGTGATATTTCCATTTAACAGTCACTTCTAAAAGTGCATAATCTCTACCTTTAAGTCAGAGCAGAGCAGAAATGTTCTCAGTGAAATCACTACAGGCCCACTGAGGCTCTCTTGGTGCTTGAGCTTTATTTACTTGAGTGTTTTCAGTGCATGTTTTCAGTTTAACTGATGCTGCAGAAGGTGACACTTTCCAGACAGGGCTTTTCATCAGGTATTCTTTGAAAAGTGAAAACAAGAAAAACACTGCCACACTGTGTGTGTGACTGTGCCAGGCCCTCACGGATCCCCTGCCCCTCACAGCCCAGGCAGGTTTCTGATGGATGCCACGCATGCATTGATCTCGGGACCTTAATTTTTGAAGCAAGAATGAAGGAAATGGTGTGAAGCAGATGTTTCTTCAAGCTGGCTGTTCCCTTTCTCACAGCATCCGCTTCAGGATATGTTCCACTGCCTCTGGGAAATTCTCACAGGTTAAGTAGGGACCTGGGTTGATTTTGTCTTCATCTGCCGGACGATATTTACCTGTAACATTAACACAAATATCCCTTTACCAAACTCCTCTGAGTATCCTTTTTTTCCCCCCTAAAACTTAGAGCCTTGTTACAGCAGTACCAACCAGGAAAATACCCATCTGGGCTTCTCTTGCAACAAACATCCCACAAGGCCTCCCTAAACAAACCCTGAGCCCGACTGAAGATTTCTCCAGGGGTGGCTCTGGATCAAAACTAGTGTTACTTGCACTGGTTCACTCTGCTGTACTGGCAAATGTCCATGTTGTAGGTTCTTAAAATAATAATGTTATTTTCACTTATACCTGGAATCATAGAATCCCAGAATGGTTTGGGTTGGAAGAGACCCTAAAGCTCATCCAGTTCCAGTCCCTGCCATGGGCAGGGACACCTTCCACTGCCCCAGGTTGCTCCAAGCCCCGTCCAACTGCCAGGGATCCAGGGGCAGCCACAGCTTCTCTGGGCAACCTGTGCCAGGGTTTTGCTACCCTCACAGAAAGAATTTCTTCCTAAAATCTCTAACCTGAATTTCCCATCTTTGATTTTGAGCCAAATACTTCCTGTTCTATCACTACTGTTCCTGATGAAGAGTGCCTCTCCAAAGACTATTCTGAGGAAGAGCAGGATTACTTCCCTTCCTTTTCAACATATCATGGCTGCATGAGCATGAGCAGCTGCCACCTCAAAGAGACCTTACCCAGTCCACGGGGCCATCAGCAACACTGACAACACCTGCCAATCCCTCCGGGTTCCACTTTTATGCAAAGCAAAATTACATTTATAATGACCAGTGTAATTACTGAGGAATGTCACCAGAGCTCCTGCACGATCAGAGGTTACATTGCTGTGACTGATTTTGGCAATCTGAAGTGTGACAGTAACACTTCTCTCTGTTCTGTGATTACTGCTCACGATTTTTGAGTCGGAGCAAAAATTCACACCTACAAGAGCAGCTGTCCCCAGCTACGACTTTGGCCACCCTGCCATCAGCTGGAGGTCTGTGCTGTGCTCTAGCCCTGTTGTCACAATGTCCTGCTTGACAGGCTGCCTCTGCATCACCCCAGCAGGGATGTGGAAGGAGGGCTGTCACACAGCACCAGGGCTGGCCCCAGGGCTCAGAGTGTACCTTTGCTTTTGGGCACAGGGTGAGATCACTGAAGGCACCACTGTCTCCTGAAACGACCTCGAGTACTTACCCGTCCTTACCAAAATCCCACGCATGCCTGCCTGCTGGGCACCACCAACATCATCCCTGCAGTCCTGGGACACAGCAGGAGAGCAGCAGGTTAGCAGGCACAGACACTTCCATAACCTTTTCTGCTTTGCACATCACTTAAAAGCAGCAACACAGAGTCAGATCTTCCAGCTACCCATCGGTCACACTGTCACAGGAGTGGTTTTCTATGTGCTACCTGCCTGATCAAACAGCGACTGAAGGGAGGTAACCCCATGGATTACACACTACATCCTGTGAACTTTCATGGAATCATTTGGGTTGGGAAGCCCCTCTAAACCATCCAGTCCAACCATGCCCCCAGCACAGCCAAGGCCACCACTGCCCCATGTCCCCAAGTGCCACACCCACTCAGCTTTTAAATCCTTCCAGGGATGGGGACTCCACCACTGCCCTGGGCAGCCCTGCCAGTGCTCAAAATCCTATTTCATTAAGAACTTTTCTCTAATACCCCATCTAAACCTCCCCTGGCCCAGCCTGAGGCCGTTCCCTCTCCTCCTGTCCCTGTTCCCTGGGGGCAGAACCCGACCCCCCCCGGCTGCCCCCTCCTGTCAGGGAGTTGTGCAGAGCCACAAGGTCCCCCCTGAGCCTCCTTTTCTCCAGGCTGAGCCCCCTCAGCCCCTCCCAGTGCTCCAGCCCCTTCCCCAGCTCTGTTTTCTCTCTAGAAACGACAGTCCCATCCTATGGAACCCCGCTTTGCAGGCCCAGCACACCACGCTGCACTGCCGGGCAGGTGAGGAGCGGTTTGTGCCCACGTACATCTCCGATCATGACGGCCTCCTCGGGGGCACAGTCAGTGCCCCGCAGAGCCTCCAGGAAGAAGGTCTTCTCTGGCTTCCCCACCACGGTGGCTTTGGTGTCCGTCGCGTACTCCAGCCCCGTCACAAAAGGCCCAGGTCCCAGACACAGCCCCTCCTTCTTCTTGAAATACCTGGCTTTATGGATCGCTATGAGAGGCGCCCCATCCAAAATCAACCTACAGAATGAATGGAGAAGAGAGTGCAAAGATTATGTTACAGAAATTATACTTACAGCTGAAGGCCTCACAGAATTCCAGAATGGTTTGGGCTGGAAGAGACCTTAAAGCTCAACCCATTCCACCCCCTGCCACGGGCAGGGACACCTTCCACTATCCCAGGCTCCTCCAAGCCCCGTCCAGCCTGGCCTTGGACACTGCCAGGGATGGAGCAGCCACAGCTGCTCTGGGAAACCAGCTCAGGTTGTGTGCCTGGTGTGCACACCAGGTGGTGTGCCAGGGCCTCACCACCCTCAGAGGGAACAATTTCTTACAGGTACAGGATGAATCATCTGACCTAAACTTTGTATTACAGCGTTGAAGGAATTACAGTAACGAGTTACATAAAAAAACTCACAAAGCCATTTGAGGCATTCAGGTCCCTCTGAATTCCCCAGCTGACCATGGGAGTTTGAGCGGGCTCGCTTCCACAGAAACCTGCACCTCATCTCTGATTCCCACATTTCTGTCATGTGCCCTGCAGATTTTCCTTACAGCAGACACAGCATCCCCCTGTCCTGCAGCAAAGGGAAGCTGTGTAGGTGCTGCACTAGAGGAATGCTCCTGGTCCACCAAGCACAGCAATATTATTGCAGTCCTCCCCTCCC
>VZRS01010107.1:0-10870 GCA_013398055.1 Ifrita kowaldi | reverse complement strand
CGGCTGCCCCCTCCTGTCAGGGAGTTGTGCAGAGCCACAAGGTCCCCCCTGAGCCTCCTTTTCTCCAGGCTGAGCCCCCTCAGCCCCTCCCAGTGCTCCAGCCCCTTCCCCAGCTCTGTTTTCTCTCTAGAAACGACAGTCCCATCCTATGGAACCCCGCTTTGCAGGCCCAGCACACCACGCTGCACTGCCGGGCAGGTGAGGAGCGGTTTGTGCCCACGTACATCTCCGATCATGACGGCCTCCTCGGGGGCACAGTCAGTGCCCCGCAGAGCCTCCAGGAAGAAGGTCTTCTCTGGCTTCCCCACCACGGTGGCTTTGGTGTCCGTCGCGTACTCCAGCCCCGTCACAAAAGGCCCAGGTCCCAGACACAGCCCCTCCTTCTTCTTGAAATACCTGGCTTTATGGATCGCTATGAGAGGCGCCCCATCCAAAATCAACCTACAGAATGAATGGAGAAGAGAGTGCAAAGATTATGTTACAGAAATTATACTTACAGCTGAAGGCCTCACAGAATTCCAGAATGGTTTGGGCTGGAAGAGACCTTAAAGCTCAACCCATTCCACCCCCTGCCACGGGCAGGGACACCTTCCACTATCCCAGGCTCCTCCAAGCCCCGTCCAGCCTGGCCTTGGACACTGCCAGGGATGGAGCAGCCACAGCTGCTCTGGGAAACCAGCTCAGGTTGTGTGCCTGGTGTGCACACCAGGTGGTGTGCCAGGGCCTCACCACCCTCAGAGGGAACAATTTCTTACAGGTACAGGATGAATCATCTGACCTAAACTTTGTATTACAGCGTTGAAGGAATTACAGTAACGAGTTACATAAAAAAACTCACAAAGCCATTTGAGGCATTCAGGTCCCTCTGAATTCCCCAGCTGACCATGGGAGTTTGAGCGGGCTCGCTTCCACAGAAACCTGCACCTCATCTCTGATTCCCACATTTCTGTCATGTGCCCTGCAGATTTTCCTTACAGCAGACACAGCATCCCCCTGTCCTGCAGCAAAGGGAAGCTGTGTAGGTGCTGCACTAGAGGAATGCTCCTGGTCCACCAAGCACAGCAATATTATTGCAGTCCTCCCCTCCCAGCAAGAGCCCTCCAGACAGCATGTGGACTGCCAAAGCTTTTCCCTTTGATTTTACACTTTCTCCAGGTAATGCAGGTCATTCCAATCTTTACCACAACAGTGTAAAACACTGGCTGTTATTCTCAGGGCAGAAAGGAGGATTCATTTCCCCCTTACCCCTGCTTAACAAAACAAAACAAAACAAAACCAAACCAAACCAAACCAAACCAAACTAAAACAAAACAAAAGCCTTAAAGAAAAGAAACAAAGTCTTGCTTTGCCCCTGTTGTAAGAGGCTGGCTGAGGTGAGCTGGATTCTCCCTGGAGGATGTCTGCAGAGCAGCCTGGAAGCTCTGAGCAGGACATAAATGATATTTCATTTCACTTAATTATCACAAAACACTCCTATTGAATCAATGCACTCCAAAGCAAGCTGAAGAAGAAGAGAGCTGAGTTGTGCTTCTGTGAGCAGCCAGACACGTTCACGACAGGAGGATGCCTCTAGGACACAGAAAAATTTAATCTGACAGCATCACCACAACCACTATGTTCAGCAGTTTGCAGGAGAGATCTCACCTGAGAGAATTCTTTTAAACGTGGCATCAAAATCCTGCATATACAGAAAGAGAAATTTAGTCTCAGTCATTTCAAGTGGTGCCTGGAGAATGGCCAGACTGTGTATCTCGTTTTGGGACTCATGTTGGGTTAGATTTACCCAAGTTAATGTTGGGTGTCAATGGAATACTTGCCTACCAGGTAATTAGTCAGCCTGGGCTCCTCACAGCCAGTGCAGAGGAAAAGGCACTCCTAGGGCACAGTTCAACTGTCCTATTTTAAGCACTATTGAGTAAAAAATGCCGCAAAGTGCCTCCCTCATCCCTCCAGAGCCCAGATCACCAGCACAGACACAAGAACCTGCACTGCAGATACCTGCATTTAATCAGATTCACCTCGAAGTTCTGCAATCCCGATGCAACTCCATTTTCAAGGCAAATCCCAAGTGACTTAATTATCTGAGCAGCAAAGGAGAAGGAATAGGGCAAGGCTTGACAAGAAGAGAATGTGCCAGTGATCAGTATTTCCATCGGGCCCAACAGAACCGACACCAGCAAAAGTTTATCCCCTAGAGAGGACTGGGGGAAACACCCAGAACAAATCAGTGAGGTGCTACAGGTCAGACAGAGCCCATCCTGAGCTTTTTCAAGTGTCCTGGTCTTCAGCCTGAAGCAAACAATGGATAGTATTCACCAATATACTTGGGACAGAAACACCAATCAATGAAATGATGCAAGCACTGGGATACTCAATAGCTTAAGCACACGCAGTTGTGAAATTAAGAATCTGCTCATGACCCAAAGCAAAACTCCAAAATCAATGCCTTAGGCAAGGTGCACTAACGAGGCAGACAGGGTCACTTTGGGTCAACACCTGTTGCTATGGCACAGAACTGGCAGCAAATGAGGACAGCATTGGCCTCCTACTCCAAGGAACCCCTCCAAGACACTGGTGGGCAGTAATTGATACTCCCTCTTCGAATATTATGGGTGTAGAGACAGATTAAGGTGTTTGATATCAGGGTTTTCATCAGATTTCAAGGGGCAAAACTGTGTGGCAGCCACATCCTGTGAACAAAGAGGGAGAAGGGCTCATCACACGCACCACCAGGGGTACACTCAGCAACAGGCTCACACCCAGTGTCTTCAAGCTGAAGGCTTTTCAAGTTAAAATCATGAGTGTGGGGTCAAGCCAGAACCAGAGAGGACACATGGCTCTGCACACATTGCTGCAGCCTGGCTCATGGATGGTCACAGATGGAATTTATCTGATTTACCCCCTTAGTGTAAAGACAAAAAAGCTTTAGAAATAAAACACTAGAGATCAGCTCCATAGTCCACCTTAGTGTAAAGACAAAAAAGCTTTAGAAATAAAACACTAGAGATCAGCTCCATAGTCCACCTGGTCCAACAGGTTGTGCTGGCAACTCCTGAACAGAAGACACTTCAGAAGATATTGCTGGACATCCTGCAATAGGTAGGTAAGGAAAAATCCACCCTAACTACTGGATTTCCTTCCCTATAGCACTCAGGCTCTGAAGGCTGGGCTTTGAACACAGAATCTGCCTCTCCTCTTGGAGAAGAGGAAACGGCCTCAAGCTGTGCCAGGGCAGGTTCAGGTTGGACCTGAGGGGGAATTTCTCCATGGAAAGGGTGGTCAGGCATTGGAAGGGGTTGCCCAGGGAGGTGTTGGGGTCCCCATCCCTGGAGGTGTCCAAGGAAGGCCTGGACATGCTCTGGGCTGGTGACAAGGTGGGGATCAGGCACAGCTTGGACTCCATGGGCTTGGAGGGCTTTTCCAACCCAAATAATTCTGTGATTTTGAGAATGCTTCCCCACGTCCCTGTTTTTGTGTATTTCCCCTTGATGCACTGCTGAATTTTTCCCCTCACTGACAGCTGTGACTGTACTTCTGCAGTTTATTTAGACTGAAAGCTGTAAAAATGAGGTCTGGACTGCCTGAAGTTCATGGTGAAGAACCCAAATCCAATCAAGATTAGCGGCTCCCTCACACACTGTGTAATGTGTGACATTCCTACCACCCTTTCCTTCCCAGAAAGAGAAGAGAGCCCAGCACAAGCCAGCCCCCCTCAACCCCTGCCAGGGGCTGCCTTACCGAAAGGCTCTGTTCATCATCTCGTAGTGGAAGTGCTCAGGAGCCAGTCCCACCACCACTGCATTGGGGTTATCCGTGCCAATCCCTGGGAAACCAGAACAAGACTCTGAGCAAACAGGATTTAATTCACACTTAGCAGCAAACAGGATTTAATTCACACTTAGCAGCACACGGTCAGCAAAGTGCATTTAACCACTTCTAAGTAAAAACGAGCATTTTCTGACACAGACATATCACAGAGACTGCCTTTATGTCTTTCATAGATTAAGAAAGCATCTGTAGAGAAGCTTCTGGCCTATCCAGACTGTTCCATCCTCCAGGGTGAACAGGGCTCTGGGGCTGGACAGTGTTAACAGCAGCTGTGGGATGATTCTGTCACTGCTCCCACTGAAATGCAGCAGGACACAAAAATCCCTCTTTCCGTTGAATGACTGCTTCCCATCTGAGAATCCCTCTCCACATATTGTAATATACTGTACATATATACATGTAATATACTATACATCCCTCTCCATATACTGTAAGACAGTAAAGCAGGAATTCAGGTGAACCCCATCCAGCTTTTCTATTCCCTCTAGTCACAGGAAACTCTGTTGTTCCACACATCAGTCTGATTCCGACAATAAAGATGATATTGCAGCATGGCCCAGAAGTTGTTACCCTAGATTAGTTTGGGCTTTTCTGGAAGGTCTTTTCACAGTGTGGATTAGTGCCCTTGGGAAGAGCTCCACTGCAGTCCCACCCCTGGACAGAACCAGCAGTGGAAGCAGAGTAGCAGCAACAGGAGGGTTTTATTAATGACACGTTATCAGCTGCATCCTGCACTTGCTGGGGATTTTGTTCCACCTTCAAACACACCCTCTGCACCTTCACCAGGACAACCAGAGCTCCTGGCTGGCTCTGCTGGCTGAGGTCTCCTGCTGCACGTCCCTCAGCTGGCTCAGCCAGCTAAGCATCCACTCAAAGATGCCACAGTGGATTTGTGACACCACCCAGAGGCATCCAGGGAAAAAAAAAAGAAACCAGGAAAGGATTCCATTCATCCATCCCTGACCAACTTTAACAGAGAGATTAGCCAAGAACAGCTCAACAGCAGACATTAAGAGCAATTTAAAGCACTCTCCACTGTACTTAAATGTTCCAAGAGCAGCACTGAGGAAATGTGAGCCAAGCCCCTTGTAGCAAAAACAAACCAAACAACCCACTCCAGACCCAAGCAATACAGATAATGCACCAATGTGCTCCCATGATAGCTCTGCCTGTGCCATCTCTTACAAAATTAGCATCAGCTCCTGCAAAACTGATTAAAAGATCCCAAAACCAAGGAGATTAGGCTGACTTAAATGTTCTCAGTGAATGAGCTGCTGCCTCTGCTGTTTCTCACCCAGGAAAGCCCTCCTGGGAGCACAAATACAGAATGTGGCTGGGGGCACATCTCTCTGGATTCGATGTTAGGTAGAACACATTGCCAGGTTTCACTGCTCTCACAGAGGCTTTTCTCCTGAACACTGACCTCTCTGAAGACTTCTGACCAGACTATGGCACCAAAATTTAACAGGAAATTCCTAGATCCTGGCAAGATTAGAACCTTCTTAAATTACACAGCCAGAAGATTTCAGTTCGTAAGGCAAGGGGCAGGGACCAGTGGCAAGCCATCCATACTGCTGCTGCCTTGACTTTAAATAAAAAAATTTGAGTATACGATACACAGTTTTCAACTCTGAGTATGTTAAAAACGTGGGTATCTTCGCTACTCTTAATGTCCAAGTGAGAACACATCATCTTCTACTCCCCTTATTGCTGAGGGAGAGAAATGGGAGCATCTGAAAGCAAAGCAGGTTTTAACCAGGTCTTTAGGGATGACAATTCAGAGGAGCCAGGGCGATGATGAACCTTCTGGCACCACTGAAGGTATCCAAGTTCGTGGACTGAAACCTAAATGTTCAATATAAGATCAGCAACAATAACAGCCTGGAGATTTTGCATTTAATAATAATCTCTTAAGAGAAAAACAGCCTGCTGTGCGTGCCTACACACTGGTTTTTCAGCTCTTTATGAGTAAAACTTCTGTTAGAAGTCAGGAATTGCAAAAAATGACACATCTTTGCTATTAAAAAATAATCAGCACTGGTAGGTCCAGTAAAGCTCCAGTGACCTGGTGATAACTATTACTTCATTTTTTACACTGGAAATTAATGAAAAGTATTGAGTTTTACCTGAATTCCTGACTATTTGAAGGCCTTGGCTGCCATTTCCACTGCTTCTCAAGAAGATATAACTTCAGGCTGTTTGATGTTTGATTTAAAATGAAGGAAGGACCTTTATGACCCTGCAGAATTCCACATTTCAGGCTCCACCACGGCTGGCGGCCTGTCTATGACCGAGAGCACAACGCTTCCTCAGCTGTTCATTAGCTGTTGTTCACTAATTAGTTGTTTCCTGACCACCTCACCTGTGAAATCAGGCAGGGCCTTATCGTCCACCAGGAGCAGGGGCCGCACCTGCTGCTGCTCCAGGAGGTTCCTGGCCGCTGTCAGGGAGGTGAAGATCTCGTGCTCCGCGATGTCGAAGCCCAGCCCCGTCAGCCTCTCCAGCAGGTCCCTCTTGCTCTCCTTGGTGGTGTTGGTCACAAACCGGACGGTCACCGGGGCACTGCGCAGCCTGGGGGGGACAGAGGGGGGAAACTGGACGCAGGCTCCTCCTGCTCTCACGCCTGTGCTTCTCTCTGGGGCTAAAAGCTGACCCAAAGGCTGCAGGTGACCACACACAAAACACTGGCGCCACACAAAAACTTCTGTGATGTGGAACAGACAGCAAGAATTACACCTGCCGGACCAAGACAAGTCATCCTCCCCTCCTCTCCCCCACCTACCATGAAAATTCCTGAGGAAAACAGTGATTCCAACTCTCTCTTCACAGCAGCAGCAAGCACGTCTATGATAACTAATCTGAAAAGCGTTTCTATTCAAACCGCACAATAAATAAGGCCAGTCCTCGCTTCTGGATCAAAATAGGCAAGGAAGGAAGCTTGTTGCTGAATTAATATATTGAACTCCACTGCTGGGTGAGTTTCCCAGCAGCTGTGGCTCGTTCAGGATGCTCCAGGAGCCTGTGTTACCTTGGTGGTGGTTTTATGTCAGCTTCTGCAGCCATTTCCCCCTTTCCTGAGGAACACCAGTATCACATAAAACCATGTTATTGCCCTGTGCTGACAGAAAATGCTACCAAACAATCAAATAATTTTAAGTGACAGTTTCAACAGCATTCCCTTTAATTATTCCCCCACCATCACTTTCTCTGTTGCTATAGGAACAAACACTGGCATCAGGACAGTGTGGAGAATCAGAATAAAGTTGGAGACTTGCTTGCACCTGCCACTTCCTTCTCTTCTTTCTCTCTTGTTTCACACTGACCCTCCATAGGTACGAGCTGGTAAAAAAAGTCCCCTGGTTGATAATAAAATAAAAATTAATATGCTTTTTCCCTATGGACCTCAACAGGGAACTATGAATGTAGTAACCCTAAAATAGGCATCTCTCCATTTGTTCCCTAAGTAAGCTGCATGCCAACCATTCCAGCTTCTTTTCAGGAAGGACAGGGACATGGATTGGCAGTAAAGAGCACGGGATAATAATTTTTTTCAAACCTCTGAGGTAAAAGACCTGGCTGTTCTCTGACACCTGCTCTCCACACCTGTGACAGCACACAGATATCATTTGGATTTTCAAGAACGTTGACTCTCACCTGGCACAAGTTCTCCCTGCAGCAGAAAACACGGCGCAGTGAGTGGAAGGGCAATGAGTGAGAACCCAATGTTTTAGCAGTTTTTAGTTCCTTGCAATTTTACATCTTTAAGATATAATCATTTCCACAGCATTACCTGAGGAAAATGCAGCTTCCTAATCCCTCTGCGAACCTTTCCTCTGAGCAACAGTCCAGCTGTATAAAACCCTGAGCAGCCCACACAGCTCCAGTAGAGAGTTCAGTTCTGCTCCTGTATCCTGATTAATCTTTAGTGTCCCAGAATCTCAAGGTGTCCTCCTTCATTCACACCACAATATCATCTATCACTCTGGGATTTTTCCTCATCCATTCCAAGATAACTTCTCCAGGAAAACACTACAAATATTCCTGTGTCCTATTTCACCACTGAGACGGCTGGAATAAATCACTTTGCTGTGCCTTGGTCTCTTTAGACACCCTTTCTCCATAAGAGAAAGCATTAACTGCCCTGTTTATTAATGTGTTGAAGTTCCTACAAAAGATGGGCTGCATTATCAAATGCTTCTCAAACGACAAAAAAAAAAAAAAAAGGTTGTTTATCTAGCAGAAAGAGACTTTAAAAACAGTAATAACCAAGAAAAGCTTTGTCTGAATGACATGAGAACTCTGCAGAGGCTGCCTTGCCCACTAGACCAAGCTTTTCCATTATCCTACTTTACCTCAGCACAGATCTAAAAGCTCTGACAGACGATCAGGCTCCTGTAGTTAAACAAAGCCCCGAGGACCAGCTCAGCTGAACTGATTTTGGGGTAATTCACCCGAACTCAACTTTGGCTGTCTCACATGTGAACCAGTGGAGACACTTTGCACATTGGTGGTTTTATGTCTAGAAAGAGGCACTGAGGAAAGCATCAGGAGCTCAGGTGACACCAATATCTCCACCCTTCGCTGAGTTCTCCTGGCATTAACCCAGGTTAAAAGGATTTGGCAGCATGTTTGCTCCAGGCCCGCTCACCCACCCCTCTGTGCAAGCAGCACCGACACAACCTCCCAGAGGAAACCTAAAAAAGAGGGAAACTTGCCTTTTGAGGGCTTCCTGCGCACCCGGCACGGCCGAGTCCTCGACGTGGAGGGTGCCATTGAGATCCACCAGCACGGCTTTCAGCGCGCGCCGCGCCGACATCGCGCCCTGGCACAGGCAAAGGGGACCTCAGGCTGAGGAGCAGGCAACAGGGACAACACCCAGGGGCTCCAGAAGCACCTCCTGGATGCCCACCGTGGTATGACTCAGAACACCACTCACAGCATGAAATGGGCCCTGCTAGAGGAGGGGATAAAGGCAGCGTTTAAAAAAAAATACATAATTGATGGGGTGGTGTTTTTTCCCAAAGACTCTGTGGTGGAAATCAGGTGCTGTTTGTTCTTTAAGTGCATCAAAACAAACAAACAAACATAAAATTCTCTGAACGACTCAAGGGTGTCAGGGGGAGGGTCATTAGGTCTGGGATTGCTGGCTCAAGGGCTCGGCAAGAATATTTCAGCAAGTGCCAAATAAAGACACTGTGGTCTGGCTGTAAAGCTCAAAATGCTCTGCCAAAGTGGATATTGTTGATTTGATTTTTGTAAGCAAGACCTGGGGTGATCCAGCCCCCACCACAGCCACTCTGAGGCTGCTCGGTGGTGACAGTGAGGAAATTCCAGATTTTTAGCCTGGAAGCTCTCAGGGCTCACAGATATCCAGCACCTCGAAGGGGACAGCCTGGCAGTTTTTCTGGGCCCACGAGAAAATACAAACCCAAAATAAAAGTCAGCATTTGAAGGGTAAAGGCACCAGGGAAGGAACAGAGAGGTGATGTTTGAGTCAGCTGGCTGAAGATCCGTCTCCAGAAACAAACACTTCCCCTCACGTGTGCCGCAAGTGCCGCATTTTGCTCCACGAGCAAGTCTGAGGAGCCGTTTGTCAGAAAATGTCCAACGCAGCTTCAATACAGCAAGATTTTCTCCTGTTCATTAGACAACAACCTTTCTCACCTGGAAAGGCTGAGAGAATTTGGATTGTTCCGCCTGGAAGAGATTTGGGGTGACCTAATTGTGGCCTTCCAGTACCCAAAGGAGCCACTAGGAAAGATGGAGAGGGACTGGGGACAAGGCATGGAGGGACAGGACACAGGGAATGGCTTCCCAGTGCCAGAGGGCAGGGATGGATGGGATATTGGGAAGGAATTCCTGTCTGTGAGGGTGGGGAGGCCCTGGCACAGGGTGCCCAGAGCAGCTGTGGCTGCCCCTGGATCCCTGGCAGTGTCCAAGGCCAGGCTGGACACTGGGGCTTGGAGCAGCCTGGGACAGGTGGAAGGTGTCCCTGCCATGGCAGGGGTGGGATGGGATGAGCTTTAGGCCCCCTTCCAACGCAAACCATTCTGGGATCTGCCAACCCTACAAGTGACCACAATTTTGTGTTCAGCTGGTTTGGTTACAGACAACACGTAGCACATTTGTACTTCAAAAAAAGCACACAGAGTAGTCAACACCGTGACTGGAATCTGCCCTAATAAATTCCTGTCAGTTTTATAAATGGTCACGCGAGCCTGGTGTCTCAGGTACATCACACACACACGCAACAGGAAACTCTGAGATCCCACTACCATTATTCCTGCTGGTTCTCTGCAATAAGAAAATAAATAAAAACGCTTCTTTTACCATACGTCTGTTGATGCAAAAGCCAAAGTTAATGATACACAGCTGAAAACAGAACTCCTAAAGCAGCTTCATCAATTCCAACGGAAATTATTATTATCATTATTACTACTACTGTTACTGTTATTTTATTTTTACCCTACATTTCCATCCGTTCTCTTGTTCACAGTGTATTTATCTGGGAAATACTGAAGTTACCTGCAGAGCCAGGTTCCAGCATAGCCTAATTTTACGGATAAAGCTCACGGACTGCCAAGGAAGTCCTAAAAGCCCTCCAGAACCTCAGTTTTACCATAACCACATCCCAACGAAAACTCACCTTGTCGGGAAAACGGGACCCCCCAACCCCGGTCTCTGGGACAAGGACACGAGGAACACAACAAGACACAACCTAAGAGAAAGAGGGATATATTCTGTAACAATATATATGGTTACATATGTCCCTCGATGGAAGGATGCTGATGGCACAAGTGTGTCATCGCCCTGCCCTCCCGTCCCACAAAGCCCCCGTCCGCACCCCCGCCCGCGAGGATGGTACCGCCCCTTCCCGCCAGCTCACAACGGGCACACGGGCTGGCCCATTCCCTACCGGGGGAGTCCCGAGCGCGGAAAGCTCCCCGTTCCCTGGCCCGGATGGTTCCGCCCTCCCGTTCGCGGCCGAAGGCGGCGGACGGGCCCACGCGGAGGAGAGGGGGGAACAGGGAGCGCGGCTCCC
>VZRS01010102.1:0-26479 GCA_013398055.1 Ifrita kowaldi | reverse complement strand
AGCGGCATGGAGCCCGGCGCCGGTGCAGAATGAAGGGTGCCTGCCGCCCCCCCCCGCAGACATGTCTGTGCCTTTACTCAAGATTGGAGTCGTCCTCAGCACCATGGCCATGATCACCAACTGGATGTCGCAGACGCTGCCCTCCCTCGTGGGGCTCAACACCACCAAACTCACGGCGGCCACGGGCGGCACCTTGGACCGCAGCACGGGAGTAAGTGCGGGGGGCGGCGGGCACGGGGAGGGCTGCCCTGAGCGTCCCAGCCTCCCGGAGCATTCCCGCATCCGGAGCATCCCCGCATCCGGAGCGTCCCCGCATCCCGGAGCGTCCCTGCGGCTGCTCGCCGCCGCCGCCCAGTCCCTCCCCGCCTGGGTGTCCCCCGGGCTGTCACATCTCTCCTTGCTTAGGTGTCCCAGTGGCCGTGGGGGTCCCTCCCTGCAGGAGCCGCAGCGCCCCGGGAAGGGGCGGGATCGCCGCCCCTCGGGGACATCGCCGCAAAGCGTCCCCCGCCGTGGTGCAGGAGCGGGGCCGGGGGGTGCTGGCAGGAGATGGGGCGGCGGTGCAGGGAGCATCTCTCCCTCTCCCCTCCTCTCCTCCGGTTCAGCCATCCCTCGTTCACGGATGGGGGCGACCCGGCTGCCCCCTCCCCGCATCGTCCCTGCAGTCAGAGGGATGCAAAGTTTCCCTCGTCGCCGCTGCGAAAGCCACCGGGACAGCGGGTGCGAGCCCCGGGAGGCTCCTCCGCCTCCCTCCCGCCCCGGTCCGCCCTCGGTGGGATGGAGATGCGGCCGGGAAGTTGCCGTGTGTGCCGGTGGGGCTGGGTGTCCTCTGTCCGTGCTCTGCTGGAGGGCTGGGGCTGTGCCTGAGCTTCCCGCTTTGGGAATGGCTGGGAAAACCATTCCCCTCTGTCTGTCCGTCTGTCTGTCTTCCCTGAGCAGGGAAAATCGGGCACCTTCCTCCTGCAGGCTGCACGCTCGTGCCTTCTGACGGAGTTCCGCTATTGCAGCTCTGCTGTGCCCGGAGTATTTATTCCGTGTCGTGGTTGTGCTGCTGAGTGAATGAAGCTGGGATTTTTTTTTTCTTTTTCCATGTTATCAGGGTTTATGAGATCCATTTATTATTATTTTTTTTTCCCCTGGTTGTTTTAAGCCAGGGAATCCAATTGTGTGTCTGCCTGGGCATTTGCAGGGTGATTTGTTCTGTAGTGAAACGGTGCAAAGAACATTCCCCTTCTGGTTGGGGACACGGTGACACCTTCAAAGTGCTCCGAGGCTGGGTTGGGATTAAATCATGGATCGTGCCGCGAGATCAAAGCAAAATTAAGATGGGAGAGGTTTGGAGAGCACGAGGGGCTGGGAATGCGCCGTGTTTGGGGCTGGGCTCCCTTCCCTGGCGTGTCCTGGAAGCTCGGGCACTGCTGGTTCCTCCAAAGTGCATCCCATCCCTGCTGGAATTGGGCACGGCTCCGGGCTCTCCCTGCCTGGAATGGAGGGAAGTGTTGCCTGGTGAAGCTCCTCATCGCCGGAGGAGTCTGGCGGAGAAAAGCGGGGAACGGAGCTCGCGGTGTCCGTGCGCTCGGGAGAGCTCTGCGGAGGGGAGGGCAGCGCTCAGCCCTCAGCAGGACGCTGTGCCCTCCCTGGGGGCTCGGGCACGTCCCTCTCCCGGTGTTAAGGACACCCAAGTGCTCTGTCACCACAGCGGGGCAGGGGGTCTCCACCCGGAATTGTCGCTGCTGGCCGGCTTCCCGTGTGTCCATGCCTTCCCTCTTGGTGTTTCAGCTCTTGCTCTCCTTTTCAGCCCCTTCTTTGATTTGTCCCCAATCCATATTTTTGCATTCCAAGTGAATGTTGCCAGCTGGGCCCCCGGAGGAACCTCCAGCACAGCTCCGCTCTCTGCCACGGCCGTCCTGCTTCCTCCTCTCGTTCCCCTTCACCTCCCACAGCCCTGCCAGGCCTCCCCTGCTTAATTAACCCATCTTTCCCTGTGTTAATTAGGTGTTGCCTACCAACCCAGAGGAAAGCTGGCAGGTGTACAGCTCTGCCCAGGACAGCGAGGGACGTTGTATATGCACAGTGGTGGCACCTCAGCAGACGATGTGCTCGCGTGACGCCAGGACAAAGCAGCTGAGACAACTCCTAGAAAAGGTAATGCTGGGCCCCTTCTGGCAAAAGTGGTTTGGTTTGGTGAGGTAAAAACCTGAGCTGAGCCTTGGTTTCCAGGGAAGGCCCCTTGGGATGGGTTTTCCGTGCTGTAGTTGTCCCTGTGCGTGTACTGGGGAATGATCAGCTGCAGGCAGGAGGAGAAATCCCTCAAGTGTTTTCTGAGGGGAAAGCCTGGCCTAAGGTCGAGGGAAAACTGCTGAGATCAAAGCACCAATATTGAACTGTATCTCTAAAAAAAAAAAAACTAAAAAAATTTAAAAATTTCCCCTTTTTTCATTCCGTTGGCACAAGCAGTTTCAAAGCAGCCTCAACAACAGGAGAGGAGAGAGAATTAAAAGCCCAAAGCCAAGCTTTGCTAGGCAAGGTGGTATTTAAAAGGTCAAGTAAAACCCTGCAAGCTGTTGCCATCAGGTACAGCACAGAGATGACACTCAGTGGTTTTCTTCCTAATGCTGACATCCTCTTGATTAGTTTTTAATAGTCTGCTGTCCAAAAAGATCAAAGAATCTCATTAGGGAAACATCCCCAATCACAAGAAATTTTCCAGATAACGGATTTCAGTGAGGAAATGCTGTTTAATGTGAAACTGTGCTCTTCTCTGGCAAAGCTGAGCTGGCTCCTGTGCTGGGTGTAGAATTAAACCCCATGCCCTGATGCTATACTGGCCTGTGCCATGCATGACAAAAGAGTTCCCATCCTGCTGCTTTGGGGGAAGCTGCTGTATTAATTCCCTATCACAATATGAAACCTCCACTTAACTGATTGCCCCATGTGCTGAGGACAATAAAGCCAGCCAGGAAACATTCAGCCCTAAAACAATTCTTTGGGTTGTCAGAGGCTGCTAAAAATAATCCCACTCAAGCTTTTCTTCCTCGCAGCAATAACGCCCTGGGGTGCATCTGCCTGAGAGGCAGCAGGATCTATGAGCAGCTCACAAGGGGTGTCCAAGAGCCACCGTGTTCCCAGAACTCCTCTAAACGAGCAGGATTTGACCCAATGCCCTCTGCTGATGGGCAGGAGTTGAGAATGGGAGACCTGGGAGAACATCAGGAGGGTGGAAGTGCTCGGTGGGGTTTTTTTTAATGCAGCTTTCTGGCTGCCAATGGATAAAAAGTGAGGGAGGAGCAGGATTTCTGGGCATGTGTTCTGGGATATGTTACCTGCCTGCTAATCTGTCTGCATCTCACTCCCACGCTAACCTATATGAAAAACCCCAAAATAAAGAATAGGATCTTAGTGCCAGACAGCTGATCTTGATGGAGGCTGAACTGATAATCCCTGTAGGAAAAAACAACTGCAGAGCAGAGCTTCCGCCTTCCCAGGAAGGATTTCAATCCTGGGAACTCCTTCCCTCAGCTGACATTCTAACCCTAGCTTTGTGACGGGGGAAAATTGCAGCTCCTGGTTTCTCCCTGGCAGCAGAGGAAGCAGCACAAGGAGTTAATTGTGCTTGGATTTTCCACAGAGCAGGCCTGGAAGTCACCTGTGGAAATGATGAGGTGTTGCAAGGAATCAGCTGCATTTGTGTGTTTGCACAAAGCAATTACAGCATCTTCAGGGGAAATCTCCATGCAGAATCTTTTGGAATTTTGAGGTTTGGAGCTGCCATCCGTCCATGCTCCGTTCACAGGGATGAGGATCTGTGCAGGAACCGCAGTTCCTGTGGCTGGGAACAATTCCTGGGCACCCTGACAGGTGAAAGAGGAGAGGGGAGGGCAGCCAGGGCTGCTCACACTGCACAGAGTGTTCAGCCCATGGTTTGACACTCGAGGTGTGTGAGCTCATCCTTGGCTGGAGTACACGGAGTCCTTCCAGCCTTACATGTGTCAGGTGCTGAGCCCAGGCCTTGGACTGCACCCAAACCGAGACATCACCTCAGTCCTGCTCATCAACAGATCATGTTTGAGCTCCAAGTGGATATTTATTTATTTATTTATTTATTTATTTATTTATTTATTTATTCTGGCCCTCTTACCGGGCAGGACTTCCTCCTCTGATGGTGAAACCATTTCTGGTTTCCTGCCAATCCTTCTTCCTCTTTGCCAGCGCTGATTCCCAGATTGAGCAGTTCCTTTTGTTCCTCTGATAGTGGCTCCCAGGTGTGTGATGGCATCTGAGCCATCAATCTGCCTTCTACAGACCTTATGAGATGAACTTTTCATATCCTGGGCCGTCAGCTGAGTCCATTTCTCTGCTGATTTTTCCCCTGGACCTTGAAAAATCTCCCTTAGGATTCCTCTTGCTCTTGCTTCACCAGTTTATGCAGCTCCTCAAGGCTAAAGGTTCATCCCATCTGAAACCCCAAAGCTGGGCTTAGAACAGCCCTGTTGGAGCTGGCCTGAAAGGCTGATCCACAGGGAAGCTTGAGCGGGGTTTAAACCATGGATTTGACCTTACAAACCTCACTGAGGTCATCAGGCCAATATTGACTCTCTGTTACCTCTGGTTTAACTGTGAAGCAGCTCCTTGTCAAACAGGATGACAAGAACAGCTCTGGAAGCTTCATTTGTATTAATTTCCTATTTCAACTGCTAAAAATAACTCTTTCCCCCCAGACAGCCACAGGTATCTGTCTCACATTATCTTGGTGAAAATGAGGTTTCAGGCTGAGAGAAGAGGCAAAAAGCATTTCAGGCGATGCTTGAGGACTGCAGCTGATGGATGGAGCTGAGGGAATTTAAGAGGCAGCATCCTTGGGCCTGAGTTCGTTAGAGCACTTCTGTGCACGCCTCAGCCCGAGCTCCAACAGGCTCATTGAAACCTAATCATGTGCCAAAGCACTTTGCTGGATCAAGGGCATAATATGCTAATGAGGGAAAACAAGCAGCTCCTCAGCTGCTGGAGCACACGAGGCTGTCAGGGATCAGGAGTGAGGGAGACTCATTCCCTACAAATCTGGCCCGGATCTTGCCTGATGGAAAACAACACAGGCGACAAATACCCACTCTGGGCTTGTAAAATCCACCCCAGAATAGCACAGCCGCTAATTTTAGGCATCTCTGTGTAGAGGCACATGAGGAGGTTCTTTTCCTCTGCTTCAGGGAGGAGCAGGAGCATTCCAGAGGTGTTTGAGGGCAGCAGCTTGAGCAAGATGCTCTGAGAGCAGAGTCTCTGTCCCTTCCCACCACCTGAGAAAAAGCAGAAGGAGCCCCCCAAAACCTTACTCAGCAGACTCAGATATTGGTCCGTCATTAGAGAAATGCTCTTTTCTGATTATTTGCAGCTGGGGTTAGGCACTGATGGAATAAATGAGATTAATTTCGTATGAGCCCTACAAGTCATCCCTGTCTCTGCTCCTGCTGGGTAGATACAGCTCGACTCCAAGGATAGACTGGATAACGGGAATAAAAGTAGCTTGGCAGCCCGGCCACGCTTGTCTGAGGCTTCTCTTCTCCTGCCTCGGGGCACAGAGAGGTCCTCAAACTCCTCCACATCCAGCCCAGGTGAATTAACACCGGCTGAGAGCTCACATTCCCTGAGGGAGGCACAGCTTAATGGGAGCTGACCAGGCTGGGGCTGAGCTCAGGTTTGCTCTTTTCTCCTCCAAACCTGCCTTGCTCTGCTCTTCCCTGCTGCTCACACGTCCCTGAGCAGGTCCTGGGGGGGGGTCAGGATGGTGCTGGTTCATCTCTGAGGCTCAGAGACTGAAAATAGCTTCACCTTTGCTGAGGAGCACTCTGGTCCCTGGAGCAGCTGTACAGAACACTCCAAAGGCTGTTGGCCTTTGCCACACAGGTCATCCATCCATTTTTAATAGATCCCTGTAATAGTTTGGGTGTCATCCTGCATGAGCAACGGGCCATTTTGATGGTTTTTCCAAGCTGGAGGTACCACAGTTGGCATTTGCCCTGTGCGGGTGGCGGCGCGGAGCCCGCGAGCCCCGGCTGGCGCGGGTGTCCTGCCGTGCCCTCGCTCTGCCACTCGAGGTAAGTCCCAGCCCCCCACAGTGGGATTTGCCAGAGGCAATGTTGCACTTGCACCTCTCCTTCCTTCCCCGTGCCAGCCTAAACGCTCTTGGCTGTGGCGAGGAGCGGGATGCGGCACCCAGGGAGCGGATCCGTGGGGACGGGGCTGGCTCCCGTTCGGGTTTGGCTCAGCCACCCACAGCTGAGCAGATTGGAAGCAGGCTGGCTCTAAAGCCAGGCCCTGACGCAGCAGCAGCAGCAGCAGCAGGCTGGGTGCCTGATTCACTTTCCCCACGGACGTCATCGTGGCGGTGGCACTGCTGGGGGTGACGTGGCGGTGGCAGGAGCAGCGCCCGTGGGCTGAGCCCCGTCACGTCCCCGCCGTGGGACAAACGCATCCGGCCCCGCCGCAGAGCCCTTAAATATGGCTCGGTGCTCGATGCTAAATAGGCGCTGACGTCAGAGCTCCGTTCCCCTTCTCCCAGCCTGGAAAACAGGAGGGAATATCTTAATAAATCAGATGGCAGCCAACCTTCAAAATCAGGTCAGCCTCGCTGGCGTTCCCCTCCCCTCCTCACACCTCCAGCTCGTTTTCTCACAGTGAGCCCAGCCAAGCTCCTTGCATCATTCCCTTGGCGAGGCCAGATGGGCTCTGAGCGGGAGCCGCGGGAATGCGGCACCGCGCGGCTCCGGAAGCCGAACCCCCCGAGTGGAAGGGCACCAGTGGGGTACCAACCGTGCCCCGGTGCTTCCCGGCTTCAGGATGCCCTCCCTGCCACTGGATTTGTTGTGGCAGATGCTGTGTGAACGGGCTGCTCGGGTAATGAGGTTCTGCTGGCTGGCAGCAAGGTTTGTGCTCACGAGGAGATGGAAATGAGCACCTGGGCAGGAGCTTTTCCTCGCAGCCAGGTGTGCTGCCGTCACCTCTGAGCTCTCCTCGTGCCACAGCAGGTGCCTCTCAGAGAGGCCAGCCTGAGTACTGCATTTTAACCCCAACTACCCCCCTCATTTCCATGTGGGATTGCTGAATTCTTCTCTGCAGGGAAAAACAAAATGTTTGTGAAACGGGTTTTGCTGTGTTTTGGAGCACGGGGTCGTAATCTGGGAGCTGCTGTTGATGAAGCAGTAAATAATGCATGGGCTGATTGCCCTTTAGCTGTGCTGGGAGTGTGAAAAAGGTCAGCCTTGGGATGCAAGGGGGGCTGCCTCGCTGCTGGCAGCACCTTCTTAATGAGTCCCTTCTCGTCTGACAGGTGCAAAACATGTCCCAGTCGATAGAGGTGTTGGACAGGAGGACTCAGAGAGACCTACAGTACGTGGAGAAGATGGAAAACCAGATGAGGGGACTGGAATCCAAATTTAAGCAAGTGGAAGAAAGCCACAAGCAGCACCTGGCAAGGCAGTTTAAGGTAGGTCTGATTTCCAAACTGCTACGGGAGCTGTGGCCAGGGAATTGTCGGGATGGGCACGGGACTGTTGCCCTGGTTCCCATCAGGGGACCAGCTGTGGGGTCCTTCCTGTCCAGAGCACAGCCAGATCCAGGTTGTGGCATCACATCCTCAGCCCTGCCTATTCCTGTAGGGTAAAAGCACAAACCTCCACGTTCCCACACCCACCTGGGTGCCCCGAGTAGGGCAGTGCAGGTTGATTCCATCGGGGGGTCTGCAGGGGACGCAGCGAGCTCTGGGTGAGCTCTGGGTGAGGTGGGTTCCCCTCTGTGGCCACACCCAGCACCCATTTCTTGGGAAATCCCAGGAACTGGGGCTCCCTTTCCATCCCTGCAGCACGTGGCAAAGCACAGCAGGCTGTCACCAAACCGCATCTCCCCTCGGGGTGGCTGGAGACAGGAGTTCCTCAACCAAACATCACCCCCACCTGAAAAAAAAACCCCAAAAATACAATTATTACAGCTGTCCTCAGGCTGGCAAAGCTGCACATCTCCAGGAGTTTGTCCAGTTTGGAGCTAAAGGGGTTGGCAGCAGAGGCAGCACCTTCTGATGGGTTCTGTGTGGTGTCCTGGTGCTGGGCAGAGGGGGAGTGGAGCTGCCAGCCTCTGGAATGCAGCTGGCACCAGAAGCAGTGGCCAAACCTGCAGGAAGCTGCTTGAGAAATAATGAAATTGCCAAAAAGATGTTCTGGCCAATACTGGAATCCTAAATTTTAGCTGTGCTGTGGGTTAATAGATATAAAAAATCAAATGGAGAAGATTTCTGGTGGAACTTGGGAACTTTTCTGATCAGCCACCCAGCTGATTCCCACCCTCATTTGCAGGCAGCTGGCTGGTATTTTAAAGCAGATTTTTTTTTAATGCTAAATCCTGAAATACCACGATTATCTCATAAAAAGCTGGGAAGATGGTTCTTAAAACTTTTCACCAACTCCACCTCCTCCACTCCCCATCTCCAGTTACCGCAGGACCCTAAATTTAGCTCTGCAGTCTGGATGGAAAGACTTGAGCATGAGTTTCTTTTATTTAATTATTTCTTTATTTCAGTTATTATTGTTTTTTTCCCCCCCTCCCCACCATCCTGATGAGTTAAACCCTCCCCATTGCCTGCCAGAGGAAGTTAAAATGAAATAAAATTAAAGCATTCCCCACATGCAAAGCGCAGGAGGGAAAAACCTCGTGGCTTAAATAGGAGGGGATGGATGGGAAGGAAGGGAGTGAGGCTGAGGAGCAATTCCTGATCCTGTTCAGCCCCAAAAAGCTTCAGGACACAGGCAGATGTCACAGCCCTGGGTGCTGGGAGTGTGGCCACTGTAATTTGAGCAGCACCAGGGATTTTGCGTGTTCTAACACACTTCATTAACGGGTAGGTGCATGCATATTAATGTCTACTCATTAGCTGCTGGAGCAAAGCATCTGCAACAAAATGCTGCATTCTGAGCCTTTACATGAGAAAAAAAAAAACCAAAAAACAAACCAAAAAACAAACCAAAAAAATAAAGAAAAAATTAATTTCTGCAAAATCCATCTGATAATGACTTTTGTTTTTCTGTTCCCCGCTTGAAACCAGCGAGGAATTTTTGTCTAATTTGCTGCCAAAGCAGCATTTGAAAGAACAGCCACAGCATTTTGTTCCTGCTAATGCCAGCATTAAACTGTGAGTGCTTTGGAGCTCTTGTGTTGGTTCTTTTTCTCTCTTTAGTGCCGTAAGAGTATTTGTCTATGAATGGCTATCTATATAAGGCAGGTTAGCGAGCTAGATCCTCAACAGTATTTCATTTTCTTGCTTACAGGGCTAACTAAAAAGCAAGTTTTTTCAATGCTGCAGTGACTGAAGAAGCAGTTCACTCCCATGTAACCATGAAAAGAGGGCCACAGAGCATTTTGCACCATGCATTGATTTTTTTGATTATTTTCCAAATTAGCACCATATCTCACTAAGGAACCTTGAACCACACAACCGAGATCTTCCTTTGCATGCAATTGTAGATGCATTTCATGAATAGTTTGAAACCCTTGTCAATGCATATATATCTTACTTTCTTTTATTTTTTGGAAAGAAAAAAAGAAAAAAAAAAACCAACTCTTTGTGTATGTGATCTGAAGCATGTAACCCTAAGATGTTGCATTCTAAAAATGACAAATAAAGGCCTTTCCCAAATATTTTGGTGTTCTGCAGCCTGTTTAATATGTTCTTGCCAAGACATCATTCGGACCAAAAATAATAATTGAACTAATTTTAATGCTAATAATTGTGGGATATGTGAACATTTCGCTCCCATAGGAAGCACCCAGGTCAAGGCAGAGTGTTGCAGATTTTTGCACGCATAGCACTGAACCGAGCTTATTTTAACCTTGCAGGCAATAAAAGCGAAAATGGAGGAACTTAGGCCTTTGATACCAGTGTTGGAAGAGTACAAAGCCGATGCCAAATTGGTATTGCAGTTTAAAGAGGAGGTCCAGAATCTGACGTCAGTTCTAAACGAACTCCAGGAGGAGATTGGCGCCTATGACTACGAAGAGCTTCAGAACAGAGTGTCAAATCTTGAAGAAAGGCTTCGTGCATGCATGCAAAAATTAGGTAGGCTCAGAACCACCATGGTGGCCCTGGCTCCAACACCACCGGTGCCAACGCACGCATCCCGGCCGGAGGCAGAGATGCCCCGCTGGACATCTGGTGCCGTGCCCGGCCGCGAGGGATGAGCTCCACACAGCCAGGGGCGATCCTGCCAAGAGTTCCGCCGCCAGCAGCATTCCTCCTGGGAGTAGCCCTGCCCAGGATTACCGGCAGGAGCAATGCTGCTCGTGGTGTGAGCGCTTCAGGATCCTCCCCCGGGAGCGGGCGTGTGGGCGGCGCTTGCATAAGTGGCAGCTCCCGCTTATGCAAAGCCAGCACTTGCACCCCTTTTGCTTCTGCATCCCTGGACCTGGCCCGTCAGCGAAGGGCTCTGCTCGTGGTGGGGGGTGTGGGGCTGTGCAGGCTGTGCCTCGGTTTCCCTCGTTTCCCTTCCTTTTTTTTGCATCTTGACCAATCCCCCCGGAGCAGAGCATGACGGAGCGGGGGCGCGGTGCGGTCCTGCCCCTGTGCGGGATGCGGATCCTCCCTCTCCCGTTCCCTGAGGGAGCAGGGAGCCGTTTCCATCAGGCCGCTGCTAAACCACCAGGGATTCATCTCCGACCTCATTCAGAGGGTTTTGATTGACTGAAACCCGTGGGTCTGTTGTGGGGAGACTCAAACCAAACCACGCTTGGCCAAACCCAGTGTGTGACCCCAAACACAGGGGGAAGGAGGAGGGCACCGCCTTCCGCAGCTGCAAGGACTCTCTGCACCATTTGTTGGGCCAGCTCTGACTTGATTTAATTTCTCCTTCCATTATTGACTTTCTTGCTACGCCATTTAGATAATCCAAACACATTAACTGCTCTGCAGTCTATTTTGGTAGCACATACGAAATTACACTCTCAGGTAACTTCATGGAAGATCAGATCTCTTCTGAGCACTTTATATCCTTGGCAAGGTAAAGCTTTGTTTCTCTCTCGGCTCTGCTGCTGGGGGTTGCTTTTGCTTGTTTCTAGGTGCCCCCAACCTCTGTGAGCAGCCACCTCCCCTTCATTGCCCCTGCACTTCCACCCTGTAATTCCATGTAGGGATCCATCCCTTGTAGGCTCCATCTCACTCAGAGAGTAAAATTCCCACTTAAATCTGGATGCTCAGAGTATTTGAACAAGTCAGGCACCAAAAGTAAACCCCCCCTAGCCAAGAGAGAGATCAGAGTTTGATTTCTCATTAATTAACGAGCACTGCTGCCCCAGGTTTGGGTTGAGAGCAGGACAGGCTGGTCCCTAATTCCTGGAGCTTTGTCAGGTGGGCACCGTGCAGGAGTGAGAGAACTGCAGTGGGGAAGATAAGGAAGGATGAATAGATAAGGAAGATAAGAAAGATAAGAAAGGAGAACAGGCCCAGGAGGGTGGGGTGGGACCAAGGGCACGCAGAGACCTCTTGGCAGCCCCCCAGCCCCAGCAAGGGCAGCTCTGCCCTGCAGATGGATCCTCTCATCCCTCCCCTGCTGAAGGCAGAGGTGAAGGAGGAGAAGCTGCCCAAGGAGGGGTCCCCTTGCTGCACCCGGAGCCTTCAGCCCATCCCTTGAAGATGAGGAGGAGCTGTGGGTCATAGAGAGAGGGAGCAGGAGCAGGGATTTGAGACTTTGAACTCGGGGACAGCTCTTTAAACAAAGCCATCCTGGCCCCCTCAGCCCCTCTGCAGCGAGGGAAGCTGGGACAATCCCCCCACAGACCCTGGGCAGGCTTTGAGGGGTAGCTCCCAAACCATTCAGGGCTCCAAAAAAATAGAATTTGCTCTCGGACCATTAACCCTTTCTGCTCATCCCATTCTCTCATGCTGAGGTCCAGCTGGGACCAGCAGCCCAGGTAAGAATGAGGCAGGCAGGGATGCTGACCTCTTGCAGGCAGCCTTGTCTAGAAACTTTTGGGTGTTTTTTTAAATTTTTTTAAGTCTTTACCTGGTCTTTTTGGCTTCTCCTTGCCCTTGGTCTCTCTCTCTGTGACTGTGAGGTCAGGGCAGCTGTCTTGCAGCAGCCCTGGGTGCTTGCAGAGATGGATTCTGTGCCTCCCAAAGGTTCATCCTGGAGCATTTGCTGCTCACTCGGGAGGCTGATTTATTTGGTCACTTAAAAGCAACAGCACGGATTGAATTTCCAATGCTGTTTATCTCTGTGGCGTGTAAACCACTGGAAATGGTTGTTAATTGAGTTAAATTCAGATAACAGCCTTACAAATGCTTTGCTGCCACACAGTGAGGCCCTGATTGCTGAGGATTTCGCTTTGCTGCAGGTTTTCTGCTCAGCTGGGCTCACTGATGTCTCGAGGAGCACGTTTGAGCTGGGATTTGCTGCTCCCCTGGAGTGTGTGTGCCCCAAACAGGGTGAGGGAGCTGCTGCAACAAGCACAGGCCAAGGGGAGGGGAGGGATGTGCCATGTTCCCATCCAGTTCACCTCTCCCAGGAAGCTCTGACAGTGCAGCAGCCTTTTCCTTAGCCAAGGTCCTGCTTTGCATTTTGGGTTTCCTAAGCATTATTGATGGATCAATAGTGAAAACACTTCCTGACCCTGGCATGTGTGTGGAGGGAAAAAGGAAAATCAATAATGGCAGCTTCAATCTGTGTTTCTGTTTACACTCCTAAAGATCCTGATTTATACAGGGATTTTAGCCTTTCCATTAATGTTCCTAAGAGGAAGTGCAGGGGGCTGTCACTCCTTGGATCAAGGGGGAATTTAACTCAGGCAGCACAAACTTTCCCTCAGTCTTGGGAAAAATCCTGGTATGGGGATGGGGATAGAGCTCCATCCCTGACGGTTTTGGGATGAGGATGGAGCCCCATCCCTGACGGTTTTGGGGTGGGGATGGAGCCCCATCCCTGATGGTTTTGGGATGGGGATGGAGCCCTATCCCTGATGGTTTTGGGATGACAATGGAACCCCATCCCTGATGGTTTTGGGAATGGGATGGAGCCCCGTCCCTGATGGTTTTGGGATGGGGATGGAGCCCTATCCCTGATGGTTTTGGGATGGCAATGGAACCCCATCCCTGACGGTTTTGGGAATGGGATGGAGCCCCGTCCCTGATGGTTTTGGGATGAGGATGGAGCTGCGTCCCTGATGGTTTTGGGATGAGGATGGAGCCCCATCCCTGATGGTTTTGGGATGGGGTGCTCCTGGCCAGGCAACAGAGAGGCAAGATCCAGGCACAGCTCAGCTGCCACAGCCCCATCCCTGCTGTGGAGGGATTGGATTGGGATGAGGGGATCAGTCCTTGGCTTCCTGGGAAGCCGGAGCAGGGAAGGATCCCGGCTGTGGCAGCAGAGCCACGGAGCCCAGAAGGAGCTGGTGCTGGTGTCTGTGCGTTGGTGGAGGAGCTGCTGTGAGCTGCCAAGCAGGACCTGTGGGCAGGATCCGAGATCTGGAGCGGAGGTGGTAAAAACAAACGAGGTTTGGAAAGAAAGGTTCCACCGGCGGGAGGGGAGCAGTGCCCGCTCCTGCTGGAAAATTCCTGAAGGAAGGGGCTCTGTGGGGATGCATTTCATGGCAGGGCTGCAGGGGGGGCAGGACAGAGGCAGGTGGCTGGAGGGACACTTGGGAAGAGGCTGATTTTTGTCCTGGAAAAAGGACCTGAATAGTGCCGGGCGAAGAGGAGTGAAAGCAGCTCCTCTGCGAGGCCCTAAAAGTGGCTCCTCACAGGTTTTCCCAGTTCTGGACTCCTGGGTGAGCACCAGGACGTGCTTTTCTGTGGCACATTTGTCCCTGAGTGACCTGGAATGCCTGTAGCATCCCATACTCCTGGATCCCAGCAGGAGGGTGGGTTTGCAAAAGGCTCAGCTGCTGATATTCCGAGTGTGGTGGGGATCTCCTCAGGTGGGTGAGGATCCCAGGGGCTGGAGTTGGCCACGCCTGGGTGGCAAACCCAGGAAAGCTACACAGGGATCTCAAATTCATATTAAATTCCCCTCAGCAGCTTGGGATAGGGTTACACCAGGAGAGAGAACACGCTGGCCTGTGTGAGAACAACCCCCTTGCATTGCTGAGGAGCTGGGGTGTGTGTGCCTCTAGCAAAACGTGTAGGAGATGTTGCAAACAACGCTGCTTTACCCTTATCAGCTGCTGCTGCTTGCTTTTTTTTCTTTTAACTATTTTTTTTTTAAATCAATGAGCTTTTATACAACACTCCTCTCCAGGGAAATGGGAGGAAGAGATAAAGTGACAGCAATGTAGGGCTGCAATAATGGAAGGCAGTGCTGAGCAGATCTGGGATTAGGGGAAGGCTGGACCCCTGCGAGACATTAAAATCTGGTATTTTAACCCATTGCATCCCTTTTCCAGTACTTTGCTCTCCCTCTGAGCTGAGAGGTTTGGAGTGCAGCAGGCAGGCAGGAGGGCAAATTCCTGTGCCTCGTGTGTCAGGAAATCTCTGCTTTTTGGTGGCATCTCTCGTTATCTGCCTAGGTCTGGAGGCTGTGGGAACACTGATGGTCCCCTTGGTCATGTCCTGCTGGTGCACATCGGGAATATCTTCATCTGTTTTCTGCCCTGGGCTAAGGGGATCCCTCTGGCCACAGCTCAGAGCTGGGGCAGGTGGATGTGTCTGATGAGCAATTAAAATGCAGGTGAGAACAGGATGCAGCTGAGAGAGATTGCAGAGTTCTGGAAACACTCAAAGTCTCCAATCTGTGATTCTATGAAGGTCAGGCTGGACAGAGCTCTGAGCAACCTGATCTGGTTGAAGACATCCCTGCTCATTGCAGGGGGTTGGACTAAACTACCTTTAGTGGTCCTTCCTAACAAACCATCCTATGATTTTACTTGGTAATTTGGAGCAGGCTGACCTTGTCCTGAGCTGGCAGAGCTCTCCCTGTGTTCCAGCAGCACCTGCAGGGGCTCCCACCTGCAGCCCAGCCCTGGGTAGCGCTGAGCAGGTACCGCAGTGCAGCACCCAGAGCAGCTTCTCCACCCCAGCACTGCCACCTTCCCCTTCCCCAGCCTGCCAGAGGCTCCCACACCAAAAAGGAGAAGTCAGGAAACACCTCCTGAACTTCCCATGGTGGCTGTCCCCCGTTGCCTCTGCCCTGAGCTTGTCTTGCTCAGGACCAGCTCTGCCCTGGATGTGTCTGGGTTTTAAATGAGCTCTCCCTGCCCAACAGGACATCCCCCACCAGCCCCAGTCCCTCCTGAGGCGTTTTCATCTCCTCACTTGTCCCTCCTCACTGCACACACGTTAAAATGTTGGTGAGGCAGGAACCAGAGTGGCAGCTCTGCCGAAACTTGGGGATGGGGTTGGGAAAAGGAGCTTGGATGTGGCTGCGCCTTCCATGCTGAGGCTGCAGCGTTCCAGAGCAGGCTCCTATCCATGGACAGCCCCAGAGTGGGGCTGGGGACAGAGCCAGGGGTGGGAAACGAGCTGGAGGAGAGGTGCTGCTGCTTCCCCTCATGTTTAGGGCTTGGAAACCCAGCGAGGCGCTGAGCTGGCTCACTGAACTCAGCAGACGTGGAGCACCTGAGCGTGCCTCAGTCCTGGCTCGCTGCGCTCTGCCGGTGCCCATCCCTGTGGTGGTGAGGCTGAGTCTGGCAGGATTCCCGGGGCAGCTCCTGAGGGATCCTCGGGACGCTCCCACCTTCATCCTGCTGCGCTGGGGTTCCTGTCCCAGAGCTGGCTGGTGGATCCATCAGCGTTTGCTAAGTGTGCAACGCGAGAGGGAGCAGGGAAAGCGGCTGGTGAATGACCTTTGCAGGGAGGAGATGTGTACGGTGTGCCATTTTCCACCTTTCTCTTTTCTCTCCTCTGCATCACCTGTAACAAACGCACGTTTCCAGCAGGGCTGGAACAGGCACGGCTGCCTTTTTATCTTGGCTGCAGCCGCTGGGTCAGAGCGGCGATGAGCGGCTCTTGGGCTCGTTCCTCCGCCCGGCTGCTGCTGGGCCCTGGCTCGCTGCTCTCATTCCCAATTCTGTGCCATTCGCAGCTCGGCTGCTTCAGCAGAGCTCCTTTTCTTGGGGACAGCGATAAGGACAATTGTCACCAAGAGGCGTGAAACAAACAAAAGCATCCGACACTTGTTCCTGACCTAATTCCCTGTAATTAAACCAACCCTCAGCAGGGCAGAGCCGCGGGCAGAGCGGGGTGGGTGGGACTGGCTCCGGTGCCCCTCACGGGGCTGACGTGGTGCTCACCAGCCTTCCCCCTCTTTTCCAGCCTGTGGGAAGCTGACGGGAATAAGTGACCCGATCACAATTAAAACCTCGGGCTCGCGGTTTGGATCGTGGATGACGGATCCTCTGGCTCCCGAGGGAGAGAACAAGGTAAGGGTGTGACAGCGTCATCCCTGTGTCCCAGCAGTGTGGCTGAGGACAGTGAACATTCATCACAGCCCGGATCGTGCCCTGGGAAACCTGGGGAATGTCCTCATTCATCCCACAGGGCTCTGCTGGCAATGGGAGGGGGCTGAGCATCCCCCAGGGAGGGAGGATGAGGAGAAGTTGAGCAGCCCCTGCAGTGATGCCATTCCTGGGCAGGTGAAACTCACTGCAGTGATGAGAGTTCATGGGCTCAGAATTGTCACCACGAGGTCTGCGTGGGAAAAAAATCGAGTATTGGGTTTTTAATCCGTGTTTGGCAGCCAGGAGGGAGCTGGGGCTGAGCAAAGGGACCCGTGGTCCTGGTTCCTGCTGCTCTTCTGCTGCCAGCGCCTCTGATAATGTCATCTGCCTGCATTTGCCCTCCATCCTCCACCCTCATTGTTGTGAGGAATTAACTGACTGCAGCCAGAGAGAGAGATTTGTTTTGCTTTGTTTTGGTCTCTTTTTTTTTTTTCCATTCAGACCATTCAATTTTGATCCCAAGGAGGTAGGAGGCCAATAACTGGCTGAAAATCAATCCCGGCTCCCCATGACTGATGGAATGGAAAATATCTCGAGTGTTTGCTGAGGATTTGCAGGCAGCAAAACAAAACAAAAAGCACAAAGCTTGGCTGCCTGTAATTCCCTCCTGCATGCAGCATCCTTCAAAGGATAAAGGCACCAGCAAGGGCTGGATCAGGGCACCTATTTTGGGAGCTGTGCCCTGGCATCAGCTCTGTAGCTAAGAGAGGACGAGGGATGCTCTGGAGAAGTCACCCCTGGGTGGTTCCTTTGAAGGTGACTTGAGTTGTCCCCTCCAGCAGCCAACTGGCTGGCACTGGTTCCCCAATTCAACACCTCCATTTTTTACAGTTATTAAGCAAAATTTCACCTCCAGCCCAAATAAAACCCTGCTTAGAGGTGAGACGGGGAGGTTTTACCCACATCACATCTCGTTTTGCTCGAGAGAAGGGACAGAATTGTCCCCTTCAGGCTGTGTTTGCTGCTTCCCTTGGCACTAAGATAATTTTCAGCTGAAGCTGGTGGTTCAGATCCTCCTGAGTCTTCAGAGAGTTTTGTCTCAAACCACTATTTGTTAAGATTTTTTTAGCCATGCCTTTTTCTGCCGTGCATTTTTGTTGTACGAGTAGGCTGCAAGCTGGAGCTGAAGTTTCCCAAGCCTCTCTGTGTATTTAATATCTAAAACCTGCTGGGAATTTCATTAGGAACACACCATTAAGGGAACTTCACTGGCTGCTCAGCAGAGTGGGAAAGTGGGGATGGGCAGAGGTGGGCAGTTTATCACCCCCAGCTTCTGCCCCCGAGCCCTGGGAGGTGTTTGGTGCTCATGTGATCATTTGTTCATGTCATGAAACCACGGAATACAGCTGGGGGAGGTTTGTGAGCCCCCTGGGAGCAGCAGGGGGATGCTGAGGGCTGGGATTGCTGTGTGTGGGCAGCAGGAGGTTGCTCAGAGCCAGCTGCTCTGATGGGACATGGCTCATCCATCAATCTGTGCTTTCCCAGAGCTTGGAATGCTGCTGGGTCCTGCAGCCCCTGCGTGGTGACACAGGGCTCTGCTGGGCTTTAAAAACAGAGCACAACGTGTTTGCATGTTGAATTCTTGATACCAGATAATGAAATGGGAGCAGCAAAGAGACAATCTGGATTGGGATATTTTTTCCCCTCTAATTTCCCAAGCTGGTTCAGCTGAAGGCAGGTGTTTCATTTCCAGCTCTGGGTGTTCTCTGGGGCTTTTCCAGCCACCCCCAAGCCCACCAAGGTTTGGGGCTGGGGGTCAGAGCCATTTGCCACACGCTCATTCCCCACCTCTGCAGGATTTCCAGGGAGGCTGAAATTCCCTACAAAGTTTTTGGAGACCCCAGATGACTTCCCAAAGGCAGCAGCCAAATGTTGGGCTGTCCTTCTCAGAGACTGATGATCACACTCCAGACACGGAGCTGTCACATTTTGCAAGGGGTTTGCAGAAGAATTCTGCACTACATCGCCCAAATCTGCAGCCTTAAAGGCTTCCCTCTTGCTAAATTTACCTTTTCTCCTTCCTAAATTTACCTTTTCTCCTTCCTAAATTTACTTTTTCTCCTTCCTAAATTTACCTTTTCTCCTTCCTAAATGGCTCTTACAGAAAGCAGCTCTCTCATTTTCAGGCAGCAACTGCCTCCAGAATGTCAGTGGCTGGCTGGATATTTCTTGTGGATATTAACTGCACAGCTTGGTCATTTGCCTCGGAATTGGTTTCATATAACAAAAGCTTTTTTTTTTTTTAAGGAGTCTAGACAGTGTCCCCAGTGAACTGGCACTTAAATGATGATCTAAAATCTCTCCCCAATCTACCCAGAGCAAGATTTAGATGTCTTTGTCTCTTCTATTCCAGCAGCCTCGCTTTAAGCTTTTTTGATGCAGCAGTGTATGATTTTTAAACCAATATGGACTTTTTGCCTGAATTTGCCTGACAATGAGTGATTGCATCCCTTGCTCCTGCATTCCAAATTAATGGAGTTGTGCACAGCAGCTGCTGTAATTTACTGAGTGCTACCTCAGGAACCAAAAGCAGCAGCGGCAGAAAATGTGGCTTTAGCCAGGGAAAAGCTGCAAATTGCCCTCGGGAAGGAAGGGTGGTGGCAGTGGTTCAGCATTCCCAGGGGAGCACTTAAGCCAAGGAGATGCCAGGTTATCCCCCAGGGAAAGCTTTGCTGTTCGGTTGATTTCTTGGCTGATTTGGGGGTCCAGAAATCGGGGTTATTTCTGGATGGAGGTGACAGATGTTGGCTGGATTCAAGGCCAGATTGGATGGGATTTGGAGCAGCCTGGGCTGGTGGAAGGCGTCCCTGACAAGGGTGGGACTGGATGAGTTTTAAGCCCCATTCCAAACCATTTTATGACAATTCCATGATTCCTGGCTGTGGATTTCTCTCGCAGCCCAGTTCTTGGGGTGATTCCTAACCCACCTGCGTTTGTGTTGCCCAGGTGTGGTACATGGACAGCTACCACAACAACCGCTTCGTCCGGGAGTACAAATCCATGGCGGATTTCATGAACACCGACAACTTCACCTCCCACCGCCTCCCCCACCCGTGGTCAGGCACGGGCCAGGTGGTCTACAACGGCTCCATTTACTTCAACAAATACCAAAGCCACATCATCATCAGGTTCGACTTGAAAACGGAGACCATCCTCAAGACGCGCAGCCTGGACTACGCCGGCTACAACAACATGTACCACTACGCCTGGGGCGGCCACTCGGACATCGACCTCATGGTGGACGAGAACGGGCTCTGGGCCGTCTACGCCACCAACCAGAACGCCGGGAACATCGTCATCAGCAAGTTGGACCCCAACACCCTGCAGAGCCTGCAGACCTGGAACACCAGCTACCCGAAGCGCAGCGCCGGCGAGGCCTTCATCATCTGCGGCACGCTCTACGTCACCAACGGCTACTCCGGCGGCACCAAGGTGCACTACGCCTACCAGACCAACGCCTCCACCTACGAGTACATCGACATCCCCTTCCAGAACAAGTATTCCCACATCTCCATGTTGGACTACAACCCCAAGGATCGGGCTCTCTACGCCTGGAACAACGGGCACCAAATCCTGTACAACGTCACCCTCTTCCACGTCATCCGCTCCGACGAGTTGTAGCCCGGCCTCGGTTAGAAACTGGGTTTAGGGGAAAAACAAACAAACAAATAAATTAATTAAAATAAGAGTGGAAATTTCAAATAAATAAATAAATAAATAAATTAAAAGGAAAAAAAAAGGAGAAACTAATTTAAAAAAAAAAACAGCTCGTAAGGAAACATACTTCAAATAAGTAAATATATAAACAGCTGCCAAAATTAAGACCAACATCATGGAGGATTATTCAGCATAAACCTGACAGATCAGCATTACCTCTACATTTCTAGAAGTCTGGCCCTGTGTTATAGACTCACGAGTAACCATGTACTTGCAGCTGGAACTGCACTCAGAGAACCACTTCAGTTTGGGGTTTTGTTTTGTTTCTGTTCCGATAGCAAACCTAGAGTACATCCTCAAGCAGTAAGGCAATGACTGTTGGAAGTTCACCCTCGGGAGCCTCGCTCTCCTCCGTGTGTGGGTTGCATGGACATTCCCCCGGCGTCACGGGCAGCTGTGATGGATGTGTGGAAAGGAAAAGCAGGAAAAGCTGACCCGTGAGGAGCTCTGGCTGTCTCAACAAGACCTATCACAGGTTAGTTTTCTTCGCCTTCCATTGCAGCTACTGTCTCTCTCGACTGTGTTCTTGTCACTTAGATTAACTGTGCTGAGACCCGAAGTAGCTCATGGATCTATGTCTTAGTAACTTATTAAACACGATGGTTTAAGTATGTATTATGAACAAGTTGTTGTACCCATATTGTTTGAACTTATGTATTCAGCAGCTATATTGTATAATGTATGTCTGTTATTTACCAGAGGTGGCGAAACTTTGTATGTCCAGTTTATGCAATGAATGTTGTAAATGCAATGATGTAGTTTGGATTTAATAAATGATGGTTCTTTCGTTTCTAAAAAGGCAAAAAAAAGAAAAAAAAAGAAAAAAAAAGAGATCAGTGTTCACCCTTATACACAGGTAACCAATTTCATGTTGATAATTACAGGAATATTCTCTTACTGTTATACTATCTGCATAGCATTATGGTGGTTGGAAATCGCTTCCGTGGAGATTCTGTGGCAGCAGATTCCCATGGGAAGCTTTGTTTATGGAAGTGTGAAGGTAATTAATTTTTTTTAAGAGGAAAACTTTGTACTATCCACAGTTATCTAAGGAACAATAAAACTATTAGGAGACTTCCCTGCTTTGTTTGTTGTCTTCTCTGTGTCAGTGAGCGAGGGAGGGAGAACAGGAATTTTTTGGGGTAGATGCTGAGCAGCCACCCTGAGTTTCCTTGCAGGGAATGTTTCCTGATGTGTAGCTGGGGGCTGGGAGGATGGAGTGTTGGCTTTCTGCTCTGTAGGGATTCCTTTCCCATTTCCATCTGGAGCAGGCCCTGCTTCAAGGAGATAAAATCCCGTGGCTGCTCCTGCTGTGGGCAGGGTCCGGCCACCCCCTCAGGGACTGACAGTGTCTGGTGTTGGTGCCACAACAGGGGGAAATCTCATCACCTGTCACCTTCACTGGAGCTGGAGACACCGCTTTGGACCTCTGAGTGCAACTGGATCCCATTCCTTCTTGGATTCTTGGAGTGCTCCCCACCCCGAGTTTGCTACAGGCTTGTGCAGGTAAAATTCTCCTTTATTTAACTTGTTCTAAAGAGTGACTGTCACTGCTGGGGGCTGGGTGCCCAGCACGACCAGCCCTCCTGCTTCTGCCAAAGCAGGGCCCTTGCAGGGTTGCAGGGAATGCTCATCTCCCTCTGCTGTGAAATGTGGGGTCTCATCTCTCTCTGGTGTGAGATTTGGGTTTCATCTCCATTTGGTGTGAGGTGTGAGGTCCCATTTCCCTCAGGTGTGAGAACTGGGGTCTCATCTCTCTCTGGTGTGAGATATGAGGTCCCATTTCCCTGAGGTGTGAGAATTGGGGTCTCATCTCTCTCTGTGTGACATTTGGGGTCCCATCTCTCTCCGGTGTGAGATGTGGGCTCCTCTCTCTCTCTGCTGTGAGATGTGGGGTCCCATCTCTCCCCTGCACCCCCAGGAGAACAATATTTAGCAATTCCCACTCCAACCAGCTCCAGGTGAAGGGACAGCACCTTTCCTGCCCTCCCAGGGATCCCCCTGAGCTGGATCTCGAGGGCAGCTGGGGCATGGTCCCTGTGCAAGCTGCAAAGGCCTCGCTGGAGTGGTGTGAGATCCCTGTTGCCTCTTCCCCCACAGAAGTGACCATGTTTAGCACCACCAGGAATGACAATTTTTCAGCCAAGTGACACAGTGAGGCTCAGCCTTTGGACTCAGCAGAGGGAAGGAGCAGGGATCACCAAGGTCAGGAAATTGAATATCAGCAATCGGTGTTTGCTGCAAGCTGCACATATGGATTTCAACCTCTCGGTCTTTGCAGCAGTTCCCTGCTGGGCTCTTCAACAGGAGGAGGGAAAGGGAAAACAAAACCAGTCTAATGTGGTTTCTCAGAGCTGGATTAAGCCACAAGCACCGAGCAATCCTCCCGGTGAAGGTGTTCCAGGCAGTTCCGCGGGGCTGAGAGGCTGCCCTGTGTCAGCACTGCTGCTCTCACTGAAGCCTTGGCTGGATGCAGAATGGGGACAGCTCTCTGAGGACTCATTCCTCTGCTACACTCTGTAATTCCAGTGCTCTGGACTGCCAGGTTTGTGGAGAACTTCGCTATTTAGCAGTGGTTTTCCCTCCAAGAAGCTCAAAATGAAGGGCTGGAGACCCATTGTGTAATTGGCAGCAGTATTGATCCTCGATGCGCAGGAGAAATCTGTTAAGCCAAAAAGCAGGAAGGCACCTGCAGTCATTTCTATTTAATTAATGTATTTCTTCAGTGCAAACTCACTGAAGGGCAGCACACTGGTTTTGTAAGGGTTAGAGCTGCAATCAATGGGACAGAGGCTGCTGATGGCACCGGGGCTGGGCTTTGCACTGGAACTGCTCCTGCCCAGCTCCTCGAGGGCTTCAGGGTGGAAAAGTGGGTGGGAATCCTGGCTGTACCACGTGCTGGATTGCTTTTTGGGGTGGTTTATTGTCCCAGCAGCCAGGCTTGGTGTCCTCCATCCTAGGAGGTGCTCTAATGAGGAGGTGCTTCCTCTCCAAGACCTCTGCCGGTGTTCACAGAGTTCACCCCAGCTGATGTGTCCAGTTTTGGGGAGAGGTTTCAGGCAGAGCCCAGCACATGGCAGGGCACCACTGGAACCTGCACAGCCCACCCAGGCACCCTGTCACACCAACACCACCCCGTGCCAAATCCCCCACAGTCAGCGTGGTCATTAGACAGGAGCTGAGGACAAAAGAACACGCCTGCTTCCCAACATCGATCTGCAGAAATAAATCGAGTTACAGAAAGGCAAAATAATGCTGTTTGCTTTAGGGCACGGCTACATTTAGATTCTAATTTTCCGAGTGCAATTCATTTAAGACAAAGGCTCCGCAGCACAAAATGTCCTTGGACGCAGCGGAGCCGGAGCAGCTCCTGTGGAACATGTACCCAAAGGTAATGAGATGAGAGGAGTGCTTTGAGGGGTGTACCTTCGTCCTGTTTGCCTGCAGTGCAATATTCTATAAATGGATGCCATATGGCCAAACACTTAATGGTATGGATTAGACTGGGAGTGGATGAGCCACTCCAAGGCAAGAACATCCCAGAGGATTGCTTTCTATAGCCTGTGACTTAATTATTTGGAGCACGAGGCTTGTTGGTCCGAATTTAGTCCTGGGAGTCAGTGAGCTGCTTCAGAGGAACGTCTGACCATAGCTCTGTGTGTTTATGTGTTGTTCGTGTTTGCCAAGGTGTTCCTTGGGAAGCCCTGCTCCAGGGATTTGGGAGGCCTTGCTGCAGAACCCAAGCTGCTCCCAGCCCCACCAGCCGAGTCCCAGCTCCACAGCTGGGATGGATTGGATGGAGAAGGAATTTTTATGAATGACAAGACAAGGGGGAATGGCTTAAAACTGAAATAGGGGAGATTTACATGAGATGTTAGGGAGAAATTTTCCCCTGTGAGGGAGGTGAGGCCCTGGCACAGGGTGCCCAGAGAAGCTGTGGCTGCCCCTGGATCCCTGGAAGTGTCCAGGGCCAGGCTGGAGGGGGCTTGGAGCAACCTGGGACAGTGGAAGGTGTCCCTTCCCATGGCAGGGGGTGGGACTGGAAGATTTTTTTGGTCCCTTCCAACCCAAACCATTCCATGATTTAATTTTGCCTTCATCCTGAGTCAGAGGGACCAGTGCCCTCCAGCTGGGTCACATCTGCCTTGGGATGAAGGGGGCACCTGATGGGATCTGCTCTCGTTCCACGGTCCTTCCCTACCCTTGGCTCTGATCCATCCCCCTTCCCTGGAGCCCTCAGCCCATCCCAGGGGATCCTGCCCAGCTCAGAGCCTTGAAATGCAGCTCTGAGCTGTGAAATGCAGCTCTGGGCTGTAAAATGCAGGTTTGGACCTAGAAATGCAGCTCAGAGCTGTGAAGTGCAGCCCAGAGCTGCAGGAACACTTCCCCAGCCTGTCCAGGAATTAAATGAAGCTCACTCAGCACCTGGCCTAGAAGCCAGGCACAAACCCTGGCTGTTGCTTAGCATCATCACAACTCTGAGAGCTAAAAATTTCCCTTTCTTCCTTTGCTGTTACTTCCCTGACCTTCATTAGTTCTGCAAGCACCGAGTGCTGAGCCCATATGGAGACAGTTATCATAAAAAACTGAATCCTGGCCCCTTAATTAGCTCCTCATTATCTGAGAGCTCCATATTGAAGCGTTAAGAACTTGCGAAGCAATTTGTTGAGTTTCCAATTAAAACTTTTTGGAATTGTTGAGCCCTTTAATACTTGGTGTTTACAAATTGCCTTGGACCCACACCAACGCACACATTTCCTTCACTGGGGAAATACAACTGAGGAGCTGACGGTTATTAATACAAAACCCCGGGTTTTAATAAAGTCATAAACCGTGTCAGGGAGGCTGCTCTTTTTATACCTGATACAATAGAGATGCTTCTGAGTGAGTGCAGAGGAGTTAGGATCATTAAGAGGGCAATTAGAGGCTGATTTCCTAATAACTCCACTCTCACAGTGCTGTAACAACAAATGTACCCATCCCTCTTTATATTCATTTACCCTGGATGTGCTCCTGCCTGTTGACAGATCCTGAGACCCTCTGTTCCAGCACGTTGCAGGCTCAGGACCATCAGGAAGAAGTAAAAGCCAGATGGGCGTGGATTATATCCAGTGGATCACCCAAGCTGGGAGCTGGAGGAGTGCAGCTACAAACACAGGAGGGAAATTGGGTCTTCTGTGAAGCACAGATGGGTCCGTGGCCGGATTTACCGTGGTGGCCAAAAGTCTGAGGAGGTGAGTGACCACTTGACAAGCCCAGGGGTGAGCTCTTCCTGAAATCTGCAGAGAAGGGGAGCAGCAGGGGTTCTGCTGACCTGGAATTAAGGGATGTGCTGAAAACCTCTCCAACCTGGTTGCCAAGCCTTTGGGAAGGGATGGCCACGTTCCCATCATATCCATGAGGATAAAGGAGGGATGCGGCAGAGCAGGCACCAGCCCTCAGGGGTTTCAGTCACCCCAAACTGCTTCTTCCTCCTGAAAAACAGTGCTGGGAAGAAGAAATCCATGGCTGGTGGGAGTCTGTTGTGTAACCGCCAAGGGAGGACAGACAGAAGTGGCTTTGGGGTGTGGCAGAGCTGTGACAATACCCCAGGAGCCACAACCTGAGCTGGGCTTTTGTTCTCAGCCCACTTGTGATAATAGAGCACTGATCTTCTCTGGGATGCCGTAAAGCCAGGAGCTGATCTGGATTGAACATGTCATTTGTATTCCCACTCTGGTTTTGAAGCAAATCTGTCAAATCAAACCAAAAAAAGGAAGGAAAAGAGGAGCGATTGCATAAGGAGCTGTCTGGGCTGGCACCTGTGGTCACTGATGGCTCCGTGGCTTTGGTGTCCTCTGAGAGGAGGTAGAAGTGACCCTCAGGGACAGGTCTGGGACAGGGAGCAGCATCCCAGAGCTGGGACCTCTCCTTAGGTTTGTCCAGAGTCTGCTGCTTCCCTGCTGGCCCTCAGCATCCTCCCAGCTTCGGGAGTGAATCAGCTCCCTCTCGCCAGACAAGGGCTGAGCTTTTTCTCACCCTCCTTCTGCCTTTTTCATCTGGCTTTTAGAGAACCTCCTCACTCCAAGGAGAACGCTTCCGTTTATCCCATTTTGGCACTTTCTGAGCTACCAGAAAAGGCGTCTGCAGGCAGAGCAGCACCGTGGGCCCTTCCTGGAACGCTCACAGCACCAGAGGTGAGGAGCTTTGGGGAGAGGAAGCACAGATCTGCCATCTGTGGCAATTCAGCCCTCACCAGTCACACTGCACCGGGGTATCACTTTCACTGTGATTTGTGTGATTCCCCCGAAGGGGGAGGCCTACA
>VZRS01010101.1:83230-132083 GCA_013398055.1 Ifrita kowaldi | reverse complement strand
ACCTAAAGCTGTGTGTCTATAGGGACAGCAGTGGCTGCACCACCTCAGCATTCAGCTTTTAGTTTTTCAGTTTTAGGCCATGTTAAACTAAGCAAGCAACCTGTACAACAATCTTGTCTCCCGGGAATGTGCAAACTGGCTTCTGTGTGCCACAGGTCTGACCCAGAATTTTTTTAAGGGCCTGTTCATTGTTGCTGGCAATCCTTTAGAAATAAAGTCATCTTGTCACAGGTGTCTTTACTCCAGAAACTCATACTCTCAAAGTTGCAGTATGTACAGAGAATTCCTTTGCCTTCACTGACATTCAAACATGTTGCACATTTTCACATAGTCAATAGTGTGTTGATTAGTGTGGCCTCAAATGAATGTGTCAGTTTGAAACCTTACAACACGCACAAGAGAAATGAGAGAAACCCTGTGTGTGTGCTGTCTTGATTAGAGATCAGTTTTCCTCTGAATGTGGAGCCAAAAATCAGCCTAGCTAACACAATGCTCTGCTTGACTGACTCTTCTGAGGAACTTAACATCCAGTATCATGTCAGCTAATTATGGTTAAATAGGTGACAGACAGAGAGTTCTTGTCAGTTAATGTTGAAAATTACTGGCTGCTCGGTTGAGTCAGGTTAGTCACGTCATTAAACTGTGATAAAGCAGGTTCCATTCTTGGTAAGTATGCATGGCACACATGGATGTGCTCCAAATGAAGGAGCTGGCAGTCTGTCTTCTTTGAGGGTAGAGTTAACGAGAGAGAACTGGAAACTTGCTTGTTATTTTAATATTTATTTGAAGTGGATAAAACATAACTGTGTGACCAGTTTTGGTCTTCTGGAATTTGACTAACTCTTTGAGGTACTTGCATAGACACCCTTCCAGGGTCTGGCTACCTGTAGGGCACATAAAAGTCATGGCTGAGAAAGGCAGTGAGTAAACATGACATCCAGCAAAAATACATCATGTTAGCATGTGCAGATTTTTACTTTTTGAAATTCAGGATCAGAACACAGTAAAAATGTCATGATTGAAGGAAGCATTTCAGCTAGACATTTTTCAGAGAAAGAAAACAATGAATCAGGCTTGTTAATAGTAAATAAGTTCTTCTTCTTGCCCTTCTCAAGGTATGAATAACTAGTTTTGGCCTATTACTCTTATTTTTGTATGGGGATTATAGAGTTGTCATACTCTTTCTCTTCCCACAACTCACCCACTTTGAATACATGGGTCATGCAAAAATACTTACACAAAATGCAAGAAACGTCTCTCAAAGCCCTTTGCAAATTATGTGCCAATGACACCATCATTGATCTTTTAATTCAGCATGCATTCATGTAAAAAACCTAAAGGAATAGAAGGCCTGCTGTGAATCTTAATGTGATTACCCTTTTGTTAACGAAACTGAAAAAATGCTTTTATTTTGCCCACGAACTTTGGTATTTCAAAGGTACTTTAACATGACTGTTGTAGATTCATAAAACTCTTTTTGAACACTACTTCATGGGCACTTTCTTAAAACTTCCCCCACAGTAATATGAAGCTTGTTTCTTGAAAAGAATCCTTTCAAAATGTGAGTGATTTAAAGATGGGAATAGAGCAAGTTTAATTCAGGAGCTGTCTGTTGTACTTTCCACAAGACAACAAAATAGATGATATCACTGAAGTTCAAGTTTGTCCTCCTCCACAGAGGAACAAAAGGGCAGGAATTTTTTAGTCTTCCATCACAATCTCACTAAAAAACCTGGCTTTATTTCTAAAGCATTTCCAGTTACAATGAACAGGCCCTTAAAAAAATTCTGGGTCAGACCTGTGGCACACAGAAGCCAGTTTGCACATTCCCGGGAGACAAAATTATTGTATGGGCAGCCTGTCTAGTTCAACATTGCCTGAAAGGGAAAAGCTGAATGCTGAGGGGTTGCAGCCAGTACCTACAGACACCTATAGACATCCTATAGACACACAGCTTTAGGTGCTCCTGCTACAGCTCTGTCTTGTCCTGAGAGCAAGAACCACCGAGCTGTTGTTATGCACCGAGGGGTTGTTACACATCGAGCTGACAAAGATGGTAGGTGATTTTCCAGTGTTTCTGTACAGGACCCATCCCCACAGCAAATTGCTGACAGGCTGCCATGATGTGAAAATGGAGAGGCTAAACACAATACAAGTACATTTCAAGTGTTTTAAAATTGCAGGGTCCCGGGGAGAATGCAGGTTGTTGGAACTGGCTGATGTGAAACTGTGGCATTTTGTAGGTGCATGTGCTCACCATGCCAGGTAGACCTGGGCTGGAAGAGGATTTTCCAAGCAGTTCAATGCACTGCCTGGGCCTGCTGCACCCCCAGGGGTTTAAGGTATCTCCTATTGCTTCTAGTTCCATAGTTACTACCTCTCTACAGGACTGCATGTATTGGAGCCTGCAGTGTGAAAACATAAGAGTAAATGTGGAAGTGCTACATTTGCAGTGTGTGTTAGCTGTGTTGAGTATGGACATCTTCATAATCCACCTGCTTCTGGACCTGAGCCATGCCCTGCAACCTCAGTGAAGAAGGGAGTAGGTACCCTGAATCTGAAAACACTTGGCCCACGGAATGAACATATTCCTCGTCTGTATCTACCTGTACCTGTACCTATATCTACTCTGTTTCCAGAGTATCTCACACTGAAGAGATGCCCTTAATTAGTGGCAGGAGCTAAACAACAGGATTGAAACCCTTGAGCCCTGAACAATAATCACCAGGAAAATAAATTAATTTTGATGGGGATGTACTGTAAGTACTCCTCAGTGCCCAGATCAGAGACTGCCAGGCTCAGAGCCATTCCTTAGGAAGCATCTGTTTCTCACTGACTGCCCTGTGTTGAAGCACCTCTACTGAGCCTTTCTTCTCTCCCAATCAACTAATTAATTCCCACAATGGAAAGCAAATTTAATCAACCTGGGATCCCTCTTGCCTCCTCATCTGATCCCTGCCGCCTTTTTTTCTTCCATTCCCCATAGCCAGGTCCCTTCCCCAGTATCTCCAGCCCATTTGCCAGTTCCTTGCTCTGCACACACTCTGCTCAGGAGCTGAAGAGTCCATCAGAAAAGCACTTGGCTTTCCAAGGAGCAGTATGGAGTGATGAGGGATTCCTCCAAATGGCATTTACCTGCTGTCTCCTTCCAGCCCCTGCAGCTGAGACTACACATTTGCCTTTCTCATTTGGCTTCCCCTCTGTAATAGCCTGCACCAGATGTTTGATATTTCACTCAGCACTAACTAGAGATGCATATTGTTTTAATTTCCATTAGTGAATCCTTGACACTTTCAAAGTCTTTTTCTCATGTATTTTATTACTCATCTTACATTCAACACAATTAAAAGATCCATCTCACAGTGGCTGTTCAAAATGTGTACTGAAAGAAAAAAAAAAGCAATTAAACTGACCATGCAGCCTACACAAGGGTTGCCTTGACTGAACAGTTTTTTAATACAAAACCTGCAGAAGATAATGGTGGCAGATCTTTAGCAGCCATGCCAGGATATTATTCCAGGACCATCCAAAAGTAATCCCATCAATATTGAGGAAGGACTTAATTTTTAGCAGCTGAGACTTGAAATCTACTGCAATTCAGCAGAATGCAAAGTAACAGCAGAGGAGTTGCTGCAGCCATGATGGGCTACAGATTTAAAAGGAAATAGGTTTGAGGAGATGAGTTCTCTCTTACTAGGGCAGACAATGTTCCTGAGAAGAAGAGATTGGTTCTGGGATGAGAGACCCTTTATAGGCATAATGCTGACAGGAAGCATCACCATCCAACAGAGCAGCACACATACAATAAAGGTGCCTGTTGAGCCCTTCTCCCTTTCACTGAGATGATTCTCTGCTCTTACCTCTGTCATCCTTTAAGTCTGACCTCTGTCCCTGTCTCAGAGGCTGCCTCACCAACTCAGCTCTCAGCTGATGTGTGCTCAGGGAGGAGGCAGGGAGGAGGTCCCCAGGGCATGCAAGAACCAGATGGAAAGGTGCACTGAGGTACAGGTGCCTGTGTCTGTCCCCAGTCTTGTTTTCTTGAAACCTTTGATTACAACGAGCCAATATTCCCACATCCTCCCAACTTTAGCTTAGTTGAGAGGCTGCTGGAAACAGTGGCCACAGAGTGAACACAGGCAGGGACAGGGCTGCTCCAGAGAAGCTTCTAAGGTGAAACTGTACTGCATCAGGAAGGGAACTGGAAGGTGCCTTCAGTGAGGCAAAAGAGAACTTTAGATGCAGTTGCACCTTTTCTCTGACTCTTCCTCTGATTCCCATCTCATTTGGAGCAAGGATGAGGAGAGGGGGAAAAGTTCTGTGGCTGGAGAGTGGATGGTATGGAAAAGAAAACAACAAAGAAGCTTCAAAAGGCTCATTAAGACCTACTGCTGTGTACGTGGCAGATTGATGTGAATGTTTACACACATGAGTTAGGATAAGCTGCCTTTCACTTTCAACTGGAAATATATGATCTGTTCCAAAGGCAAGGAACATGGTTCTCTCTGCCTCCTCTTGTCTGCCCTCATATTGGAAATTGTGTTTTGTCCTCCTTCAAAGTGTTAAAAATAAATTTAAGTCCAAAATTTACTTTATCCTGATCAGGCATGCATAAAATTAGTTTTCCTCCTTTTAATAATAACAGCAAAAAAGTAAATATGCCAAAATATTAACAGCTATTTCCTTGATACAGTAAGTGGGTTAAATCTCATTACTAATACATTTTTCTTATAAAAGCATCAGTTCAGTTTGTCCATTATCCCAATATTTGCTTGAATTTCTATCCCAAATAAATATTCCATGTTGAGAAAACAATTTTCTCACAACGAGCTGTTTTATATGCCCTGAATGAGGAAATGGTCATAAGAAGCTTTAAAGAAAGTTTATTGGAATAGAAAGAGTTAAAAAAATCTCAATTATATGAGTTTCTGAATACTGTTCCTCCAACAGACTTTCAGCCCAGTATCTGCCATGGCTCAGTGTTCCTCCAGGTATTTACAAGACTGCCCCTCCCTTTGCCCACCCCTGTAAACACATTGCCTGCCCTCACATGCAATATTAGAGCTCTTCCAGAAAGTAGAATTTGGCTGAGTTGGGGAAGCAACACATGAACTTCAGGGTAAGAATTTATTTTGATTCTAAAAGTCATGAAGCATCATTAAAAGTATTATTGGTAATCAGGAAAGAATATGCAGGTGTCCTTAGAGGGTTTTTCTACACTTAAATCATGCACATAGAGGCAAATCAGCAGCAGTCATTCTGTTGGGAGTTTGCAATTTCTTTGAGAGGGGGCAAAGGGCAAATCACTTTTCATTTTTTTCTAAGACTTGCACAGTTATTAAAAATTCATGTATGCTGTTGTTCTAATGATTTTGAAGAGGCACAAATCTGTCTGACAAACACAAAGAGATGAGTGATGCTGTTCATAACTCTTATATAAAATCCTGCCTATCTCAAGGTGTTTTCTGCCTCAGTCCTTTCAATTTGCTTCTATCAGTATCATCCATAGGAACTCAGCAGTTAATGTGGCTTATTTTCACACCTTTATAAAAAAGTCACAATCAAAAGCAGTAGGACCTCTGCCCGGAGGGGCACATTGCAAAATAGTTGTTCTTTTTCTCTAAAAGGTGAAGTCACCAATTATTCTTGTCCCTTCACACAGGGCTTCCTTAGCCCAAGAAGTTTTAATTACTATAATCTAAACTTCAGTTTCCTGTGTCATCCTAGCTAACCTGCCGTGGATAAGTTGCCTTCTAAAGGATGTAATGTGAGTGGGCAGGACTGACTCCTTATACAGGCTAAAAATATTTGCTCTCTTAATGCCATGGTATGTTCTGTCCATAAGAGGATTAATTAAACCATGTCTGTGAATATACAGATATGGTCACCAACTGCAGAGCACATTCTCACACACCCACAGTGAAATGAATTAATGTCTCCAGAGAACTGTGTCACTTTATCTACCAGCAAACTTCCCCATACAGGCCCTGTCTGGCTGCCTCTGAAGTGGGGCCAAGGGACCTGAGCCCAGTTTTGGGTCCTTTGAAGCAGGACTGAGTCCTACCACACAGGAGACATCAGGGAGTGCTCCAAACCTCTTCTCCTGCCTCTACACAGACCCAGAGCACGCCAAGAGATGTCTGCCAAGAGATGTCCCCAAACAGCCCTCAGGAGACTGCATCTCACTGGCAGGATTAACCCACACCTCTCCAAGGAGGGAGTATTGCAGATGAGTTTACAAACCAGTGGTTGCAGAACTGAGGATGCCACCAGGTGTTCTCTGCAGGACAGGGTGTCTTGGTAACCTTAGGGTGTCATAACGTGCTCTAGCAACAATATCTTTTTTTTTAGGTGGACATGCAATAGCAGGTTGGTAAGAGCAGAGGGCAACACTGGCTCCACTGCTGTATGTCAGCTTGTGACTGTGTTATTTCACTTGAATGGGTTTGGAGTTCACAAGCAACATTCCATGATGCAGAGCCTAGTATAGATGTGTTAACCCAGCCAGCAAGTAGGTACCATGCAGCTGCTCACTCACTCCCCACTCCCTGCTGGGGTGTAGAGGAGAAAGAGGTAAAATCCTTGAGTTGAGATAAGAACAATCTAACAATGGAAATAAAATAATACTACTAATACTAGTTTCATTAATAATAATAATAATAGTAGTAGCAGTAATGAAGGAAGAGGAGGACAGGGGGAAGAGAGAGAGGAATAAAAGCCAGGAAAGACAAGTAATGCAGAGTACAGTTGCTCAGTCCCCCTGACTGACATCCACATCCAAGCAGGCCCCAAACTGTGATTGGCACCTCCCAGCCCACTCCCTCCAGTTTATATTCTAGGCATGAAGTTGTCTGGTATTGAATATCCCTTCATCTAGTTCAGGACAACTGTCCTAGCCATGCTCCCTCCCAGTTTCTTTTGTACCTGCTCTCTGTCAGAGCATGGGAAACTGAAAAAGTCCTGGACTTAAAGTAAGCACTACTTAGCAACAACTAAACCACCACTGTGTCATCAATATTATTCTCATACTAAGTCCAAACAACAGCATTGTAACAGCTACTAGGAAGAAAAGTAACTCTATCCAAGCTGAAACCAGGACAGACCATGAGGAACTTCCAGAGCTGGTCACTCATTTTTGAAGCGAAGTTCAAGGCTCCTCCCACCAAGGCAAGCCCAGGCCATCAAGTCCTAACAGTATCAGGGAAAAACAGGCACCAGCTGAACATCTTACCTCCCAGTTACTGCCTAGTCAAGGAGATAGGAACAGTGCCAAAAGGTCAGGGGAAGGAGAAAGGAAGAAGGAAAGGGCAGGATTCTTCTCTACTACACAAGTAACAACAGACTTTTAATGAAACACATTTCAAGAAGCAGCTTCCTGTCTTTAGCTCTAGGCAGTGGCAAGAAGCTAATTCCAAACCTTTCATGTACCTGAAGCATCACTGGCACTGGGACATGACTGTGTCTCACCCCTCTCTGACAGTGCCTACAGCACCTACTGGGCTGTGGAGACATTCTGGCTCTGAGATCTGCTTCCAAGGCTTTGGCATGAGCTGGGGTTCCTCCGTCCCCATTGGGTCAGACATGACACTGGTGCTGAAACAGCATAGAGAGCTTAGACCTTTAATGGATTAAGCTGTCAGTAATGATGTGGGGGGGGGCCTAAATAATGTAACGCTATCAGTCCTTGTCTCATGGCACACTTTTTTTAGAGACCCACAAGCAAACTCTCTGCTTGATGCTGACCACGTGATATCACTGCTCAACCAGAGGGAGTAGGCTAAGGGGGCCACCGGCTAGGCAAAATCTTTGTGATTCACTCACATCACTTGTCCTGTCACACTCCCCCAAGTTCATATACACCTTAGAGGGCCACCAAGCAAGTCAGGATTGAGCACAGGACTTGGGAGTTCAGTGTGGCTTCCCACTGGCTCTTACTGTGCTTTGCTTGGCAGTGTCCAAAGCAGATTTCAGAGCAGTGCAGCTAAGCTGGACACTGAGCTGGGGTATTGCTAGCACACTGGAGACAGCTGAACAAATAGATGTCCTAGCTAGTTGTGGTTGGGAAATACTTCCACTTATCAGAAGACAAAGTAGAGAAAAGTGAATTTCTTGTAAAACAATTTAGCCATCTGAATTTCAGTTCTGGATCACATCTTAGGACAAATGAAAAGGGGAGGAAACTCTGAAAAATGTTCTTATCCCTTTTGTCAGTGCCTGTGCCGTTGTTGTCTGTATAAGTGATGTGTGTGTTTACTGATTGCAGCTACCTGCATGAATCTATCAGGCCACACAGAGCCTTACTGTACAAGATGGCAGGACAATGTCAAAGGCTTTCAACACAGAATGTGAAAAAAAGAGGCCTGTAATCTCAGCAAAAACCAGATGAGAGTAAAACTGTATCCAGAACCATTTCACAAAAAGTATAGATTTTAGTTTTATGAAGTAGGTAGTTCTATTTTCCCTGGTCACATAAAAAAGGGATTATACAAGTGTTAGTCATAAAAATGCTATATAAAGACATAAAGTTATCTTTCCATTCCCATTCACAGCTGACTCTCCCATAGACCAATTTAGTCTCTTTTACATGCTATCTGTCTGTAGTCCTTGTCTCATTGCTTATCCCCTATAGTTTCTAAAACTGGGATTTACTGATTTCTAGAACATATTTCCTGAAATGTGAGCATGCACGTGTAATACTCTGAATATAGAAACTTTGTGCTGGAAATATTTGGAGTAAAACCAGATTAAGAGATCTCTATTTCCTTGTTTCGTGCTTCAGTCTGCTAGTTTCTCTGGGATCAAAGAACAGCATGCTGTCCCTAGGAAAGTTTCCTGAATTGGACAGATCAGGTTTTCCAAATAAAAGAATAAGATTGTGCTGAAAAAACACCAATAAGATCAAAATCCATATTTACCACCAGACAGGTCTGGTGCTTGTCTCCATAAATGAGTCCAGAGCATCACTGGGACCTCTGTGCATTGCAGGGGACAAAGAGTAGTTGGTGTCAACACCTTCCTTTTGCTCCTTCAAGAGCCATAAATGCTAGGTAGTCTCAAGGTCAGTGTAGCTTATCCGAGACAAATGTGACAGACACGTTTCACATTCCATGAAAGACACAGAAGGAGCCAATCTCAAGAAGCACATGGTCCAGTATTCTCCTGTATTGATGTACCTCCCCCTGAGAGTGCTTGTGGAGGTGCTTCTCACACACACCTCCTGAGCCTGCCAACACAACATGGAAACACCAGGAAGAGAAACCCTCTCCAAAGCAGTCACCGTTCTGTACCTGGTCACAGCTGGGAGCCCTGCAAAAACAGCCTTTCTCACAGTATCCTGGCAACTCCAGATGGAGTGTGCTTATGTGGAAGGGAGGACAGATAGGAGGGGGAATGATGTGGGGCTGTTTGAAAACACTTGTATAATTGTGTTCACTTCAGGTTCATTTTTACAAATTACATGTACAATACAATGACAGATTGCTTTGTACATTTTTTTTTTCCATTGTGGCTTTGGTTTTCTATGAAACCACCAGTTTGCAGATTTTCACCCAAGTTCCTAGAATCAGAAATGACAGTTAAAAGCAAAAAGGATGCAGGATAATTACTTTCCTTCAGTTCTATTCTAACACTGAAGTCCCCATTGCAGTGCTCTTATCTACTGTTATTGCTGGGCATTGGTAGCAACGGCAAAATAGTTAAAGGCTTCTTGTGATGCAGCAGTAAGCAGAATTGTGGAACATGTACAATAGCCTTGATAAAATTCTCAGAGGAGGGGAATGCTTTCTGCAGCTGGCACAGTATGTGCTTGTTTGTTAGATAAAATGTAATTTCACTTCTGGTTTAATCTCGTCACAGAATTCTTGCACTTCATTTTTGAGAGTCTGAATTACAAAATATTCTGCCTTCATCACCCAATTAATGTATGAACAGTGACATCCGAAAATTTATATATATGCATATGAAAATTAAGGTGTAATGTGACCACTGCTAGTTTTAGAGCTAGACTGTTGCACTGGAGATTATCTAGTAGAATAAAATAAAACATTTTCACGAGAACAGCATATTGGGAACTGGCTGTGGTTTCACAGATCTGTTTTCCCCAATCAGCAAAACTTCCTGCTGTTTTGGGATCCTAGATTTAGAAATGACCAAGAGACAACACAGGGAGATGGTAAAGCACAAAAGTTATTATGTCAACAGTGTTGAAATATTAACAGCAGGTTCTGTCAAATGGAGCACTGGAAGTAGCAAGAGCACACACAACAACATACATATGTCAGCTTTCAAATTTGGAACAAATCAAAAATCATCCAATAAAGAAGAGCTACCACATGTTTTTGGGGCATGGTTTAGCTCTTTGTTCTCCTGGGTTACTTGTGAACCCCTAAATTTTGCATTAAGATACTTACCTGCAGAATGTTGACTTAATTAGAGAAAAATATCTTCCATTAAAAAATAAACATAGTCAAATAAGTTTTCCAGTTGGTAAATTAGTCAGAAGTTTTGTATCATTTTAAAGGAATTGAAGATTTAGCCTCCACTCTGTAAAGCAGATCTTGGTTTTATGATGTATGCTTGCTCCATGCATATGAAAGATCCACAGATCCACACAAAATACTGCAGAATTTAACCAGCAAAGCTCAGCTTTCTATTTTCTGTCAGGTTGTAGAATCTTCCCACGCAGCCTGTTGGGCACACTAGAGCAAAGGACTCAAATACTTTATATCAGATTCTGAGACACACTTGTAACCTTGCTCACGTACTGACCTCTACATGGATTCACACAGAAAATAGCAAACAAAACATGACCCCAATAAGCAAGAAGCTCTAACATTATATATTTGACTCAAGCATTGATCTTCTGCACAGAGGGAAAGATACCTCCTGGGTCAGAGACTTGCATTTGCCTCTCCCTCCTTCAAACATGCATAATCACAGTGACATCCACAAAGGCCTGAAAATTCTAAATCATGTGAAGAAGTGCAACCCCAAGCTCTGATAGAACATCACAGAAATGCTCTAAGCATGGCAGACCTATGCATAAATGGAAAAATTACACTGGTACATCACTCTAAATGGTGTAAGAAAACCAATATTGGCTCCAGTCAGTATAAAATGTGGCCATTTTATAAGCAGGAGGATTTGATAAGTTTAGTTGATGACAAACCCTTCTTGAAATGCTTAAAATTATTTGTATCTAGAAATGCTTGCATTGAAGAAACTACTAATAGCAGCCTCTGATTTCCTCCTAGAATGCCAGTTTATGTTGAGAAGTGATTTTTTAACCCACTGTGAAGTCACATGTTTGAATTATTTTTACTTTGTATGTATTCAATTTTCTTTTCTAATTTACAGCTCCAAGAGTCAAACTGAGTCTTTGTGATAGTGCAGCTCTTTGCCTAGAAAACTGGAACTGGAGACTGAATTATGCCCTGTGGGCAGCCTCACTGCCTCTGTGCAGGGTCTTAGAGTCACCTCCTGAAACCTATTTGTCTTTAAGATTAACAAACCTGTAACAGACTGAAATGAAACAAGGGTTTGGATACCACATCATCTACAGTTCATTTCTTCTAATCCCTGCTGGCATGGCATGTGGAAAAGAATGAGAAGGAAAAAATGAATTTCTTTTCCTAAATACAACAGGTGTGAGCTTAAACACATACGAATAGTAGATGTAGGTAAGAAGATTCTTGTACGGCTACTTGTCTGAAAAAAAAACCCCAAAACACAAAGTTTTGAATATTTCTGTATTACGATGTGCTTTTTACTACTTTTCCTATTGCATGTTTGGGATGGGATTTACCTCACACTGCTTCAGACATCTGACTTTCAGACTGGTCAGCCTGGCATCCCTTGTTGACACTTGAAACAAGAGGTCATCTAACCTACCTCCCATACCTATCCGAGTGTCAGAAAAATTTGGCAGTGGAGGTGCCTCCTTCTCTCAGGTGACTAGAAAGACAGTCCAAAACAAGTTTCAGCCACCTCAGTTTTGACAGCTGAATCTCACTTCAGGTTTGTAAGTCAGTTATTTACTTTCTGATTTAAAATTAGTGCTAGAATACAGATGCCTATAATAAAATAGCCATCACTAGTAAAAGTAGAAAAAATTTCTCTGGCTTTCTCTGGAAAACTTCAGAAATGCAAAAGCAAATGGAACAAAATTTCTTTCCATTATGGGCTATTTTACTCTTTCCTCAATCTGTTATTACAAACCACAGCTGACAAATAGTCCTCTATTCATAATTACATACAACTACACATGAATATTTTCAGTGCATGTTTAGAATCATAGCATCATAAAAGTGTTAAGGCTGGAAAAGACCTGTAAGATCGTGGAGTCCAACTGTCAGTACAGCACCATCACCGTATTCACTATTAAAGCATGTTCTTGAGTGCCACATCCACACATTTTTGAACACTTTCAGGGTTGGTGACTCAACAGTCTGTTCCAAAGCTTTGCAACCCTTTCTGTGAAAAGAATCTTTCCTAATATCTAATCTAAACCTCCCTTGGTGCACCTTGTGAGAAGAGGCTTACCCCACCTGGCTACAGCCTCCTTTCAGGCAGTTGTAGAGAGCAATAAGGTCCCACCTCAGTCAGCCTCCTTTTCTCCAGGCTAAACAGTTCCAGCTCCCTCAGCTGCTCCACATCAGACCTGTGCTCCAGACCCTTCACCAGCTCTTTCTCATGCTGCAGCACCTCAGTGTCCTTCTTGTAGCGAGGGGCCCAAAACTGAACACAAGATTTGAGATGTGGCCTCAACATCACTGGTAATGTACATCACTAGTTGATTCTAAGCTATTAAAGGTCTTGTTATATATTTCTTTCTCTCTTCACCCTGCCCCATATGTTAAACAGGTTTTATTTCTTCTTTTTTTCTTGCGTGGATGAACAAGTGACTTGTTACATTGGTACAGTTCCTCTAATTCAAAAGCAGTTCTACATTTTTAATTTTTTACTATTTTTAACACTTCATTATTCACTTTAATTGATATTAGAAATTATTGCCTATTCGCTTTGCTCATGAAGAGCTTTTTCTCTCTCAGACTAATGCTGCCACTGGAAGTCTTCTGTCTTATAATTAATGAAACTCATACATTTATATGTTCCATACTAACCCACATTGCTCCCATTTGATGACACAAAGACTTAAAAATTCTGACTTCACCTCCCCCATACACCCAAAGCATCAGTTGTTTGTCCGGCTGAGACCTGGGAGGCTCTCAGGCAACCACACTTTTCCCAGCTGCCCTAGACTCTACTGCTATTGAAGTGGCTAAAATGAATCTAAACTGCCACTTTTAACAACCCTGTCTGATACTCCTTCTAAGTTACTACTCATTTTAATCAAACTTGCCCATTTTTATTTCAAGTGGTACAGAAAGGGACTGGCAATGGAGCATCAGCTCTGCAAAGCTGTGGGGAAAAGATGAATATGACTATTGAGTCTATAAACAGAACAGAGGAGGAGGAGAAGGAAGAAGAAAGCTATATCAAGAGTTTCCACGGTAGCGTAGTTGTGGTTGCTATATTTTAAAAGATTATATTGGCACAGTGAGAAAGATAGAAGATTGAAGGCTGAAGAAGACATTGAATGAGTGAGAGACAAAAGAAGCCCAATTTGTAGTGCACAAAAAAAAAAGTTAAAAAGATCACTTGGTTTCATCATAGGATTTCTTGAATGAGGAGAAACTGGGTCTGGACGACATTTGTAGACCAAACAAAAACTGCATTGCAAGGAACACTGACTGGAGGGTAAAGCCAGAGAATCCTGTCTTAAAAAAACACTACCCTTAAGAATGTGTCTGGGTAGTTATTGAAATAAAATTCCAAACTTCTTTTTCAAAAGAAGACTGCACACCTTCAAGACATGTTTAAGCCAAATACAGAGTATCTATAGAACACAACGGTAGCAGAAATTGGATGCAAAAAAACAGTGTAATCCTGGAAGGTCACATTGGCCCTTCTGGACTGCGAAAATTATTTCTACAAGTCACTAAGCCACATCAGAATTCAAGCAGGCTAAACTATGCCCCAGTGACATGAAGCTTCATATACTGGCTACAATGAGCATGGCTGGAGCTCACTGTGAGGCAGTTTGAGTTTATTCTGTTCTTTTCAGTGTTTGTGTGCCTGAGCTTGATCTTCTGGAGTGAGGTTTTAATTAGAGCCATTTTTCTCTGAACTCTTAGTATTATTCACACTTGAAAAGTACCTACCAGTATCTCAGTAAATGTTAGATCTGAGTAGGATGCAATTTTTCCCTTCCCTTGATATTTCTGACATTTCAGAAATGTCTTCTAAATTAGAATAAAAAAGAAAATGTAAAAATAGTCAAAAATCACAAATTTGGGGTTTTTAAATAATTTCAGTTGAATAATTTCTATAATTTCCATTTTCATGTCAAACTTTTCAGATATTTTAGACTGATTAACTTTTGATTTCCAGGTATCAAGGCATTTCAATAATAATAATAACAAAGATGTTTTGGAGAAATCAGACAGTGGTGGCTGGAAGTCAACAGAAATTATTTGGGAAATTTTTCCAACAAATGAAAACATTATTCTAAAGTACCCTTTTCATAGCTTCAACAAAGAGACATGTTTTTTACAAAAAGCAGTTCCTCAGAGAAAATTTCTGACCCCACATAAAGTGTGTGTCACTGCTAGAGCACAGATCTAATACAATGTGTACTACACAGACAAAGAGGAGGTAGGAAGAACTATTTATTTGATTTTAGCTGTAAGCTCCAGAATTCATTTTTAGCTGAAGATAGCATATCTGAAAATTCATTTTCATTCTCTCCTCAGGGTGATCTTCACTTGCCTTTTAGAAGAGCATCTCAAAAGAGTATAAATTAAAAAAAAAAAAATCACAATGAGAACAGCTAGCAGTGCCAAGGATTTATTTTAAAAGTCTCTTTCACAGATGGCAGACAGAAGAGCTGGGTAAGATGATTTTGAACTCTGCTGTGGTCAACAGCTGCTATTGAAAACACCTTGCTTTAACTAAGAGGGAAGTACATCTGGAGGAAGTCAGCCTAATCATGGAAATCATGAATGAAACTGGCCAGATGAACTGCCATGAAGTACAGCTCCCACATTCAGGCAAACCACAGCCTTTAATTAGATATGCCTTTCAATTTGGGAAAAGCTTTTACTGAAACCTCATTAATGTAAGAAGCTAATCAACTCTTATAACTGCACTCACCAAGAGAATTTTACCTTTAAACAATTCACCCTGAAATCATCTGCCAAGCTACAGGTTTTTCCTGGAAGGATGTGTAGTACACACATTTTTAACTCGTTGTGACATCTGTCTCCTGTTCCAGTCAATGAAGACTGTTCCAGTCTGTTCCAGCTGTGTAGTTCACACATAACACTTCCAGCATGAGCAATGCAGTGTTCATCCTGATTCTAACAGGGCATTGGAAAATTTTTAGGAAAAAAAATTCTCATTTCTTGTTTACCACAAATCCCCAAGCATATCCAGTTAAAATCAACACTACACCATTACTAAAACATGACAAATGAACCAACTTCAGAGGGAATAATTAACCAATTAAGAGAATAATTATGTGTTTTTCTTCCCACTCACTAGATGGGGCAGATAAAGAAAATAAGACACCAGAAAAAAAGACCATGTTTCTTCCTAGAGTAGTATTTTAGCCTTTTTGAGATACATAAAAACAATGTTGGGGTGATAGATTATGCATAACTGAGGCATAGATATATGCATAACTGAGTTTTTCTGTCCTATTTTCATAGCATAAGTCTGTCATCGTCGACTTTGGGGAGCCCTGGTAAAATAAGGGCAGCAGTAAAGCCTGAGCATCTGAATGCTTTAAGTCACATTATTCCCGGTGACAGGATTTTGTTTTCATTCTGAGCAGATTCTGTTTGTGCTAGAAGGTTCAGGAGACAGCAAAATGCAGCCAACAAACTCATAAAATAGATCCTGTCAGACAACTACAGCTTCCTTAAAAAAGCAAGTGAACGTCCTGATTGTTTGATTTAGAAAAAGCAACAGAACACAGTGTCTAACTCTAAAGAGCTTTTATTATAATCCTGACATTTGGGTTGCTTCACTTTTTTAATTTTTCATTTTTTCTTTGTCAGTTCTATGGAAAATCAAAGTGTTTTTAAGTAATTTTTTATGAGCAGAGCACACTCAAGCATGGAGTGGTGTGGTCCAGGAGGGTGGTAGTCTGTCTGTCACCAATCTATATGGCTCCCTCAGAAACTGAGTGACGTTTTCAAGTTGATTATCCCCTGAAAAATAGATGGACATCAACGCCTCCTGACCACAGATAAATGTAAAAAGTAGAACTGTTAATCAAATCAATCAATAAAGTGTTTCAATTGCCATTACATACACAAAGGAAAATGCCCTTGTGCAGAACAGAGAAAATGCAATAATTTACATCAATGAAGTAATTTAAGGCAATTTTTAGTTTCTCAGTAGACAACCTTATGACAGAAAGGGTTTCTCCAATAAGTGAAAAATATTGATATATTCTCCTTATAATAGTGTCATTATCGGTAATTATTTGTAACATAATTGTACTATCTTTTCTATGAATCAGTGAACTGAGCAACATTAGTTATGTGTTCTCCCTTTTTTTTGTAACTTATATTTTCTGCTGTGACTTAGTCATTACATTCCTCTCTAGACGTACTGAAAGTTCAAGCTCCGTTCTCCAGAGCCTTAACCTTTGGCAGAATGAGGGAAGACAACACACTATGTCTGTTCTCTCGCAGGGCGGCCTAACACCAGACAGAAGCTACTGAGGATCAAAGCTTTTTACTCTCGTGCTCCCTTCTCTTTGAGACAAGACATCTCAATTAACTCCAAGCTTCTAGGAAGAAAAAATAAGGAAAAGAAAGGCACTATTTCATCAGGGTTTAAAACTTTAATACAAGGGTTTGTGAACAATGACACATTCTAGAATGCATGACCATGACTTAAAAACAAAAATTATATTTTCTTGCCAATCCCTAGTTTAGAATTGTTTAATTTCCGAAGCTGATTTTACTTCAGCAAAGATTATTGTGCCACACCATTAGTGAATTAAAGTTGCAGTTTTGTCACAACACAGATATTATATGTAAAAACAAGACACACTGACTCATTGAGTTCCTGTTTCTGCAGAAGTTCGTTTGATGCATCCATTAAAAAGTAAATTCTCTGTTTTCCTTGTAGGGAAGAGGGAGAGGAGAAGAAGGAGTTAATACTTTTAGGTATCAATATCAACAAGCAATCCTTTCTTCCCATGAAAATGTTTCCCAAAGGAAAAAAAAAAAAGATCTGTCATTCAAGTAACAGAATTCAAATGGCTCCATTTTCACTCAACTTTTGGGAGTAAGATGTCAATGGCCCAGCTGCTTCAGCAGCCACGTGGAGTGAGCACTGATACTCAGACTGAAAGGCAGCAGCCTTGAGGTAAACTGCAAATGAAAGTGGTTTTCCCAGACTCCAGGGGGTCCCATCAACATTATTTCAAATGAAATATTAACAGAAGATATTCATAAGTAATAGTTCTAGGTGATCTAATAGAGTCAAGTCTTGCAATTACTTGAAACGGATGAGCACAACACAGTACGTCATTGCTTCAGAGCGGGTCTGCAGTGCTTATGTCTGTGAAAGAGCAGCACAAGGCACTCCTCAGAGAGACACTAAAAGCCACCAGAAAGTTCTGAACGGTGTGACAACGAAGCTGAAGAGCTCCAGTATCGTGCCAGGGTTATGAAACAACCAGCAGACTGGTGTGCACAATAACTTCAACCCTTCTCTGATGCTTGAAATAGGCTCTGCTGAACGCCAGCCCTCCCAGATGAATGCATTATAAAACCTGCAGAGGAAGTGCCAAGAGTACTCAAACTACATCCCAGAGGTATTCAGACACATCTTATTGCATATTTTTAGCTGTCACACATGACAGCAACTACTTCTTTTGTTGTACAGTAAATACCACTGTCTTCACTATGCAGAAAAGTAAACTTTAAAGTTTAGATGAGTACATTGGAAAAGGTGACAGATTTACTCAGTTGTTCATTTTTCACTTTCACAGAGTAGAATCTGGTATAGATCCTAATGTATTGGTATTAATTAGACAACAAACCAGTCAGTATCTCAGCAGTCAGCTTTGCACAGAATGAAGGACAGAAAGAACCACTAGAACCCACACATAACCATTGTAAGACCCAAAGATTGTCCAGGGCACCACATATCTGTGGCCATACTAAACAGAACAATTTTTAGCATTAGATTTAGGTGCTGTGCTTAACTTGTCTATCCTTCTTCTTCTTGCTTTTCTCACAAGTAGCATGGATCCTGCTGGGTTTTGTCTTCTAATCTATGCAGAATACTGAAGACTTCAGCTTTATAGAACTGGAAACAGTTGTGGAATGGAAGAAAAAGAATTCTTCCTATTATGGATGCACGATCACAGCACATATAACTGTGCCAAAGCTCATCCAACATCATTTTAATTGAGATTTCTGCTCCCAGTGAAGTTGTAACTGCACAGGCCAGCTCTGTAAGTATCTACCTAGATCTCAAAGGTGCAAAATTTGCAAGAAAAGAAAGTGTCTTTTACAAGACCAGCTGCTGTAGCTGGGAGCAGCAGAGAGATTTCTGGGCACCACACATTCTTTTAATCGGGGCTGAGGACATATTTTCAAGCTGGCACTAAGATGACCACAGTGCTATTAATATTTGAAGTGGCTGGGAAGTTCTCCCTGATGATACACCATGTATCATCTGATGCATGTCCCACATCTCCCACTGCCATTCAATCAATCTCCTGCCCTCAAGTACAAACACATTAATATCCTGTCTCAAAACTACTATTGAGAAAACATATTTAAAGAAAGAAGTAAGAATAAAGAAATGGAATATGAAAAATTGTAGAGCAGAACCAGAAAACACATTTCTGAACTATAAGTTATGAGCAGGTGCTTATAAACTACTTGTCAGGAATTTTTTTAATAGCATTTTGTAGGACTGTTTATTTACACACAAAGGTCTATATTTAGTCCCAATCAGTTTGTACCCATTTAATTGTTTCAATAAGTCACAGTATGCAAAGAAATGTTCACTTACTTAAACCGTTTTTTACTTTCGGAACTGTTTTGTTGAAAATTAGCTTCAGTCTATATGATTTCCTTTGTCATACAGAGTAGAACAGATTTCTGTATCCAGATTCAAATACTGTATGGAATACACCAATGGATATTGAAAATATTGTCTCAATACAAAAATCAGTTGTATCTAGCTTTGTCAAGCTAGACCCCACCCCCCCCCAAAAAAGAGTTAAAGCAGATTTCAGGATCTTTTAATATTAATAAAAGAAGGAATATATGTTGTATGTCCAAACTACGAAGTGAGCAGAAAAGAAAGTTACATAAGAATGCTGGAAATTAACACAACAAGTTAGTCCTAAAACATCTCCATGTAGGCACATAACTGAAGAGTAGCTCCTCATGGCTACCTTGCAGTGCAGCCTGACTTCCCAAGAGCTTGGACAGGATAACCTCTTTCACTCTTTTAGAAAACTGACAACCAATAAAATACTTCTTTTTACATCAACTCAAGGGTCCTGAACTAATTTTTTTGAAGTGGAAATTTGTTTGCAGTACCACTATCAGGATACATAAATATGTGAGGTAGAGCAGACACATTAAAGTATCAAGGTTTAGGACCGTTAGGTCTCCAACAGGAATTTGTAAATAGCTAATAAAAATAGGGTTGTCTTAATTACTTAAGCAGTGTGTAAAATGCCCAGACACCCACATAATCCAAGTGCCAATTAACAAATCTCATGATTGCCAATTTACTTCTATATTTCCTCTTCAGATCCTGAGACTAGACTAAAAGTAATTTTTCAAAAAAACTGCTTCCATTCCAAGTTACTTCATTATTGCCTTTTTAGCATAATGCCGCACCAAAATGTATCATCTCTGCGCTTTGCTAATGAAAGAGCAAGCAATCACCTTCAGTGCTCTACTTCCTATGAAAACAAATGAACACAGAACAAAATCATCACTGATAACAGCATCTATTGCTTTGTCATTATTGGTATTGTTCCTTGTTCATTTTTTTTCTTTTATTATGGTATCATTTTAACCTTAATTTAAAAAAAAACCCCAAAAGTGCCATATTCTTGTATCTTCTTTACTTGATAGATTCTGGCATTCAAAAAAAAGGAGAGATTGGCCTGCCAGAAGCCCAAGAATCTTTAAAAGTCTCCAAATATGCTGGGGATAGTGGATGACACACAAAAACAGTCATTTCCTGCCAAAGGCAGGACTTCATTGGCTTTGGTTTTGCAAGTCTCTGCACCTATGCTTTTATTGCATTTGGTAATGTATGTAGTGATTTAAAGTAAAATGAAGTGAATGAAAGGATTCCCAGAAGTTTTGGTGAGCTTTGAATGAGACTTTTTTCTGCAAAGATTGCTCCCTGGGGACAGCAAATGCATTCATTAAGCACTGTGCATTAAAGTAACACAATATGAATGCTATGCAACTGTGTAAAGTACAGTTGCTATCACTTGACTTAAAATATCCTGAAATGTTTTGCTTTATGGCATTAAAAGTAATTCATTTTCTTGGACTGTTGTTGCTAAGGTTTGGTTTATGTAAGTGTTTTAAGAAGAAAGCAATCTGAAAAATACACAAATAGCACAGCAGAGAATTCACTATTCTTTCAAATGCCTCTTTTGAAAATCCTTTCAAACTTTTTATTCTTTTGATTCAACAGAAGGAGAGCCATTTACAAGTAAAAAGAATAGCAAGAAAATGGTGCTTCAATGCTCTGAAGAATTGTTTTGTAACACTTCTTAACAATTCTGCGCTACTGGACCTTGAATTACCCCCCCTTACTCCCCCAGCTTATACACATCTGGGCCTGTAAGTCAAGACATATGTCGAGGTGTCCCTTGTGGTGCCCAGACAATCCTCAGTCCATATTTTGATGGATTCATTGAGCCCTTTGGGTCTGCGGGTCTGATACTTCCAGAGGACAAGCATGTGCTGAGCCCTGCATGGATGTACAGCAGCTCACATCAGATCCCTAACTGGTGTGCCCTGGAGTTTCTCTGCAGAGCTGAAGTCCAGCGCAGCCTAGGTGCAAGGGATGTCCCTGGCTCATGCACAGGACTCACACAGAAAGCTCAGGGCTTCCCAGGGATTTCACTGCGGATGTGTGGTCACAGGGATCACCCAGCTGGCGCCCAGGATTTCTGCTCGGCTGGCTGATCTGCAAGAGCCACTGGTGCAGCTGGGTGCACAAACATTACCCAGATGGAGCTTCTAAGGGGAAAGTGATGACGTGACCAGAGGAATTCAGACATAAGGGTATCAGATGTGGGTAAGACTTATACACATAAACATGTGGGAAGAGGAACTGATCATAGTAATCCTGACATTTTGGACCACCATTCCTGGGCATCCCAGCGATGGATTAGTCAAACTGGAAGGAGGGTATTCCATCCCAGCTTTCTGGATGAGTTCTTCACCACCCCCTAACACAGCCAGTGAGGGCAGTTCTGGTTACAGGACCCCTCACAACTCTCCTGTAACAAACACAAAATAATTTCATCCCTTTAAAGGAGAGTGGCTCCATGGTGAATATTTCTCTGCAGATACTCCCTACACAGAAAATCATTATTTCATGGAATCATGGTGCATTATTGCTCAGTTTATGCTAAAATTGTGGAGGAAGAGAACCTTTCTGCTTTCTGAAACAGGCACTGCAGGTCACCCTTCGTAGAACAGTAGCTTTGCTGTGACGTAATCTGTCTCATAGTCTACTCTTGCCTTTGGTAAGAAATTGACTTTGCGGAAGAATGAGGGAAAAAAAATCATATCGACTTCTTTATTACTATGTTGCTAATATTGGAATTTCACCCTATATTCTTAGACAGAATTACAAAATACTCCAAATCCTGTAATTCCACAGAAATACTACAAAATTTACCAAAGATATATTTCATTTAGAAGAGTGCATTCTAGATACTTCTCTTATACGCAGAAAATATGAGCTTCAGATTGAATTAATTTCATTCTCTCATTTCCTTTTATTTTCTTTTCTTTTCAGCAATCTCAATCTTATGTTTAATTTTCAACAGCTGAGTGCCTAATGTCTGTGTTGCCATGACCTACTGTTATGAAAACCGTGTATGGAAATGAATGTTAGTTATTAATATGAAAAAGAGCAATTTTAAGCAAACAGAACATTGGTGTGTTATCTTACACCAGTGTTGAGAACAATATGTAGGTAATTACTTCTAAACAGTAACACTTTAGTCATTTAGATAGTAGCTTGGAAACAGACAAAAAAAACTAAGGAATCTTATCACAGTTCTTCTTTGCCTTTCTCTAGGTAAAGGAATTATTCCCTTAAAATTTGGGAAGTTTTGATGCTTTGTTGTTTTTTTGTGATAAAGCTCTATTAAAATAGAGAAGAATGGAAAGAAACTCTTGGCATGAAACTGGGTAAATTAAAGTTAAATTGCATAAATCTATATTAATAAGAACAGGACATGAAGAAGGATGGGGAAATCATAGCTCTTGTATTCAAACCTAGGCTGCTTTCACAAAGCAAAGTTGCATCTGTTTTTTTCAGTATTCTTGCAAAAACAACAGTCCTGAAATATCTTATTCTGTTAGACATGCATGCTTGGAGCAACTTTTAAATGGATGTTTTATGGGCAGCCTAATTTCCTCTGTCTTGGCAATATGTAGACAGGGCTTAGAAAACCATTATTTTTAAACAGAGATTTTGAGACTTCAGATCTGACACTGATTTGATTCAATTCTCTTCATGTTTTTATTTCTAAGTGCATTTCAGCTGGACAGATTTTATTAATAAATACAATTTTGATATTAAGTTACAGATGGGGTTTTAAAATAGCTAAGTGCCTGCAACAGCAATAGCAAGAAAACCTTACTTCTACGTATAAGGAATCAGGTACTGGCAATTCCAGACCTGAATGGTGCCCACGTTTCCCCAAGCACCTGAGCCATCCGGGCTGGGAGTCAGCTGGCTGGAATGCTGGCATTTACTCAGAAGCACATTTTTAAGTCAACTGATGCACTGACCCCACAAGGATTAACTAACATAGAGAGATCTAAGCGGTAAAATAGAACTCAGCAGAATTACAACAGTTGAGGAAATGTAACAGCTAGGTGCAGCCTGACTAAGTGTGCTGGGCTTTCTGGTGAGACACTTTTCTTAGTGCCTGTCTTCTGGCAAAGGAACACAGCAGAGCAGGAGAAGATGGAGTATGGGCACAGCACCACCATTCCCTGACTGCTGCTGAGATAGATGTATTTAATCCTGAGGCCAGAGAAGAACCTCTGCGATAATCAACGTATCACAGTCAACACATTTTGAATCTTCCCATTTCTTCCACTCAGCAAATGCTTTTCTACTCAAACACAACAGCATGAAAAAGGGAAAACATTTCAGCTGGATCAAAGGCCTATGATGAAAACACTTTCTAAAGCATTAGTGTTTGGGGTATGCTGACACTGCAGAGCCTCTTGGAAGGGTTTGTTTGCCCAGCAGGAAATGTGGGTGGAAATCTTCACTACAGTGATTGTATTATCTACACTTCTCAAGCCAGATAATTTGTAAGAAACTTGGAATATATCACATGGCTTCATGTTGTCCCATCTAGACACAGTCTTCAGCGAGTCCAAACTTGCTATTTAAAGAGCCTGTGTGCTTCTTGCCAAGATTATCTTTTCAGACTTTCTTTTCAGAATGTTCACTGGTAATATCAGCTGAATTGTCTGAACAAATGTTTAATAAATTTTCCATTTGAAATTCTGAGTTAATATATGAGACGCTTTCAGTTTGTATGGAAAATTATGCATATCTCCAAGTGAATAAGTGAAGCTGAACCAAATGTTGTACTCACCAGATTTTTAAGTGATACTTTTTCATTACTAACAAAGGAGTAACACAGTCTGTGCACTTTCTGAAGTTGCCCTATATTTTTGAAGTTGCCCTCCACTTGAACAACTTGCATATTTGGAACAAGACTAAATGTATTACAGAGGGTGAAGCACCACAATATACCACATGCTTTCTTGGAATGGATCATGATCTACACAAACACTCAGAATTTGTGTTTTTCATTGTTACTATCATCCCTGCCCCTATGATGCTGGACTGCTAGAAAAGGACTCTTCATATATCTCAAAACTCACTACACTATTGCAAACTTACCTACCTCTGAGCTCCCTTCCAGAAAATTGTATAAAACCTGAGCTTGCACATTAAACTCTACTGGGAATGCTGTCATCAGAAGCATTTGGGCTGTGCCTATGCTGAAAAGAGCTGTCAGCCTGACTAAACAGAGAATCTAGTCTGTAATCTGTAAACCCATCTACAGCATCTGGCCAGGATTAAAAAGACCACAATATTTGAATGAGAGGATATATTTGTGCATAGACAGGATGAAGATCTTCAGATGACACTTGAATGAGTATATGGACAAATTCTGCTGTGAAACAAAGGCATCAGCAGTCCCGCACTGAAAAGGTTCTCCAGAGAAGTCTTTTAGGTGTATATCTGTTACATACATATATTATATATATAGATAGATAGATATATTTGGGTTGCATATTTATATATTCATTGGACTAAGTGCCATATCTATAAACATCAAGATATATGAGAGTCTAACAGTCCAGAAAGGATTAGACAGTGTTTTTTAAAGTTCCCAATCTGAAAGAAATCCAGTCAGGTTTCTAAATACTTCAGAAAATCTGGTTTCCAAATACTCAAAACTAAGTGTCAAAAGTAGTAGAAACTCATTAAAAATTCATACTGCTGCACCATTCAGCCATCCACCAAAACAGCAGAAACGTTCCTTAATCCAAATGCAAGGGTATTGCAAGTTTAACATCACACTGTTACCACTTTCTCACATACCCTTATCAGATGCATATTTACACAGACCTTTCTGAAATTTAAAAGAGTAGCACAAACATTTCTTATTAAAAAGAAATTTGTGGTACAAAATTATTTCCTTACTTTTGGGAGAGAAGCTCTTGATCCTGAGCTTTGCGTGGTCATTGTCAAAACTGTAGTGATACCCAGTGCAACTCTGGCTGGAGCAGCATCCATATTGATCCAGAAAGAAACCCAGGATAAAATGACAATCAGCAGGCTAGGAATGTACATCTGGATTAAATAGTATCCCATCTGACGCTCCAAATGAAACTTGACTTCAATGCATGTAAACTTTCCTAGAACATGAAATTACTTTCATAAATGTTTTTTGCACATTTTTATCTTGTTTTCTGAACATAAGTTAGATATGTGGCCAGTTTCCTAACCTAATACTGCACGCAGATCCTGATAGACAAACACTAGTCAGCCACTTGTTGCATGCTAGCTTGGGGGGAAGCACGAGACCACTGTAGCAGACTGTGCCCAGTTCTTCACATTAACTGAGAAAATGAATACTAGCACAATTGTTTCACCTCCAGAAAATATAACGTAATGTTTCTTTTCTCAAAATTCAATGAGCTTTTACTTTAGTCAAATATAATGTTAAGTATTAAAAGGGGACAGCATTTTGGTCTTTTAGGGACATGAGATTAAGCAATCATGTTTGAACAGACAAATTGTAAAGTACCACTCTTGCAGTCCTATGGTAGGTCACACCTTCTCATTCTGCTCATGTCATTTACCTGTGTCTGTGGATTATGTCTCACAGCTGAATCATCTCAAAGTCTACTTCAAATTTTGCTAAAAGTCTGACTCCAGGAAACCTAAACCAATCTCTCGTGGGAGGTGAGCGATTCTTCAAACAACCGATAGCTGCTGCACAGCAGTCCTGGAGGACTGAAGCTTCGATTGCCTGACAGTGGAACTAGTTGTGCAGCAGGAGATGCAGAGTCCTGAGCTGCAACAGCTCATCAGTTGTTAATGCAATCACTCTGTGCTGCTCTCAAAATTACCCTGGGTTAGGTACTGTGAGGGCTTTGGCTCCAGGCAGACTACAGGAAAGCCTCTGATTCCTGAAGTGCCATGCCAATGGTTCCAAAGCACCCCTTTTGTGTTGGTTTGGAAAATGCACAAAGACACATTGTTCTTCATTCACCCTTTCAGGGGATATTAGATGGTTTGCTCCTTTTTGTGATGTTCCTGTATTTTTCTGGTGGTCTACAGTGCTGAATGGTGGGTGCAAGAGTTAGCACAAAGGGGAGTGCAGAGGCTGTTTGACAAAGAAAGGAGTGGAGACTGAGTAATATCTTGACAGCACAGAAGTTCTAAAATGAGTGAGCTGTGACTCAAAAGGCCGATGCTGAGACCTGGGCAGTGGCTGTTCCTGACCAGTCTGCCCATACAGAAGGGGACTGGAAAGGGGTGTGGTGGCCACATGTGGCAGCAATGGCATGAGTAGCCCAATCTGTCAGAGGCTCTCCAGACTTTTGTGGCACAGCCTAGACAGTGAGTCTAGGCGAATGCTGAGTCATAAGCTTTATCCACATTTTAATTTCACACCAAACCTGAAGGAGCAAACGACAGAGAAGACAGTAGTGGGGGTGCCAATCACAAAGTTTTCCGTCCTTGGTACTTTGGGCTCCAAAATGAGAAGCTGAATTTATAAAAAATAAAACCAATAATTTTCTTTTCATAGAAATAAATGTGACTTTATTTCTGGCAGAGGCAGAACCTCTCACATTGTATTATTTCATAGAGTGAAAGAAATGTATTTGATGCAACCAGATCAGCTCTTACGCTGCAACGATGAAAAAGCTATTTTAGATGAGAGGGATTATATTTAATCCCAGAAACCACCCAGAAAACTGTTCTCTAAATGCTGTCCCTATTAAATAAACTCCAAGCAGCTAAATCAAAATTTTAACAGAGTTTCCTCTTCTCTGTAAAGCTAAAGATAGAAAACACAGCATTATAAACTCCTAAACAGCAAATGAAAGAAAAAACTTCAGAGTATTAAATGAATATTTAATTTCCCAACATTCCACATCTGTACATTATTCAGATCAGCAATGAAAACACTGTCTTTTCACATGCTACATCTCATAAATTAGACTACACATAAAAGCTGGTGAAAATTGTATATTTTCCCTCACTGGCAATTTGATATGCTGGAGAAACAAACCAGGTTCAGAAAAATCAGTACTTTAAAAGTGATGAATCAATGTTTAATAAAAGAGTTAGTTTGTTAAAAAAAAAAAGTTTCATTTTAAGGATAGCAAAACAATTAGATTTTTTTATCAATTTTTAATACTTGAAATACTTTAATGATTTTAAGGATATTAGAATACTTTAATGAAATTAAAGAAAACCTGGAAATTAAATCTTTCAAAAAAAAAAGGAGACAATTTTCTTTTCAGATTTCTAAATACGTGTGACTGAATCAAATTTTAATTTCAATTTTTTTTTCATTTTACCCATATTTTCCCATTACAAATTCACAATAGATACCATTGGAACAATTGAGAGAAACAAATAGAATAATGCTCACCAGTGTTGTAATGTTTTGTGCAATAACCAAGTTCTTTATCTTCTTTCAAAATAAACTGTGGCAAGGTTAAACCCTCTGCAACTTGCACAGGTCCATCACTTAGCCACTCAAATATCAGATCATTCATGGTGTAGCCAACTGCAATAAAGAAATCAGAGTTTATTAGATGGTAGCTGACCAGAAAAGAGCAAACGTTCTTATGTCCGAGAAGCATGTCTTTTATTGCAATACATGTTATCTCAGTTACATTTTCAAACTGTTCAATTAACAACAGCACAGTTCCTCTTAGTTGTCAATTGCTATAACTACACTATTGCCCTATTAAAAGCAAGAAGTAAACACTGTTATATTCTGAATCACTGCCCTGGTTTGCCACTAAAAAATAATGTTGCTGGCCCAAGCCACTCTAAGATTCTCTGGGCACAAAGGCAGGTGGCAGCCCACAGTTCATAGCCATACAGCTAAATCCTTTCTCCCCTAAATAAAAAAAAAAAACCAGGGTGGACTGGTACCTGCTGAATATTGGGAACAATCACTGGCACCTGCCATTGTCTGAGCCACTCCTGGGTTTGCCTGATTGTTACCTGGTCAGGTTGAAGCAGTGCTGTGGTGTGTGCTGGCGGCTACATGGTATGGAGGGTGTGTGCTGCTTCCCCATCCATGCCTTGCCTATGTTTAGCACACCAGCTTAAGAATCACTATTAGGACCTCTGCTTCATCAGGTATTTTGTGTTCATTTTCCAAAAGTGAGCCTGATTCAATCAGACATATCGAATCCCTGGCTATGTAATAATTGTTCATGCTTTCCTGAGATTTAGTAAATTCTACCACACATCTACCCCTGGAAGTGATGCAGCTCTGATGAGTGAGGTGATGTGACCCAGGAGGGAGAAAGATAAGGGAGCAAGAACAGCACAGAAACAGGCGACCCTCAGGTTTTGATGATAAACATAATTCCCTTACAAAACAGGAATACTGAGTCTCACCACATAAATGTGATAATGTAGATACTATCTAATCGCTGAATGTTAGGGTAAAAACTTGTTATTTGATAGGTAAAGCAGTTGGGCACTCACAGCTCTCTAGCTGCATTGTACATGTCTGCACATCCATAGGAAAATTCTTCAAGTCCATGGGACAGGACAAGGTTAAAGTAAGCCTAAAATTAGAGGGGGAAAAAAATATGTTAGACATCTACAAGTTTTATCTAAAGCCCCTTAAAGATCTAAAGATCCTTAAGAGTTTAAAGGATCAAGACCAAATCTTAACACCTCAAAGGCTGGGCTTGTCTCCCCTTTGAGCTTTTAAGCACGTGAGAGCTGTGGAGACAAAGTGTGTGAGCAAACCGGGCACTCGCAGCCTGCGCTGGCTGAGCACAACAGAGGCAGAGAAGACAACATCAGGGTAGCAAGGCATGCTCTCCACTAATGCACTAGTGAATGTTTTATGTACAGTACTGAACCAAATAATCCAAAAGCTGAAATGCCTGGTGAAGGGACACATGTTTTTAAGTTTTATTTTGGAAAAGTAAAAAAAGGGAAACAACAACCATGGGGTTTTTTTTACAGAGTGCTTTTGTTCTGTTGGAACAATGAGTCCCATTTCCAAGACTTCATTCTTACTGCTTAGCCACTAAAAGAAGGAAAAAAACATTATACAGTATAAGCTGGAATCACATTGCATTAAAGGAGTACACAGAGAAGAAAGTAAGCCTAAAGGAACATAATCATACAAAATATATTTGTCTTTTAATTTTTCAGTTGTTATTGTCCCAGATAAAGCATAACTTTACTTAAATGGGAATACTTTTAATGTTTCTTTCCTTCTTCCTTTTTTTTAGTTGATTTTACCTTTTAACATTTGATTGAAATCTATTTCAAGACTGTCTCTTCTATTTCTTTTCTTTTTTTTTGTGTGAGGAGAAGAAACCATTTTTAGCTAACCAAGGTATTGGAATGGCCTAATTACAAGCAACTAGCTTTGGGAAACAGTATAAGTGTCAGGATTTTGTTTTAAATCATATTTTAAAAGTACATTTTTATTTCTGATTACATTCAGCACAAAAAAACCTTTGAAACAAAGAAAGCAAACAACCCCCCTCTGTGCCCTTTTATTATGAAGGGCAATAACAAGATTGTCTGATTTGAAGGGACACTGAAACATTAACACAGTGTAATGACAGTAATTTTTTAATTGTGTCAGTGAACCCACAGGTCATCTGTTTAAAAGTATAACCTTGAAACTATGTCGTCCCACAAACATATGTGATCTCTACAGAGAAATACTTGACTAAGTTCTGTCTCCCATGGTAATTTTGTGGTTCGTACCACATACAACTGATTCATGGTCTTTCAGTCTATTTCTTCACCATAGTGAAGTTTTGGGGACCAGCTGGCTGGGGCTTCTAGCCATAAAATCACTGTGACAAAAAGATGATATTAGGTAACTGAGATCAAAATTGTCTCAGCCAGATCTAAGATCACATTCAACATCACTGCTGTTGCCTACATGGGGGCTACCTAGAAAAAGTCACACTATTTTCATCTTGATACATTCTTCAGCAAACACGATTATAGTATCAGGAAATTAGAGATCACTTTTATGTGGCAGTGAGATGAAGAAAAGTCCCCAGTACTCTTCTCAACATCCCCATAGGAAGTAAACTCATATTTAACCTTTGGGACCAAATAGCAGAAATATTCAAAAAGTAAAATTCTCATCTAGAGAAAAAAGTTTATCTAGTAGACATAGAAGTGTCATTGACAATCTGTCCTTTCCTCATTTAAATATTTTAAGTCCTTGCAAATGTTAACTAGTCCCATTTTTACTAGGTAATTTCCTGCACTAAAGATTGAGCTAATTAAGTTGCTAATCCCCAGCATTAACAAAACAATGCCTCTGCCTCTTTCCTGAAACATTGCTATATCAAATTCCCTTCTTTTCAGTCATCTTCTAAATATGTCTTAGACATTTTAAGTTCTTTACAAACATGCCTTTATGCAAACGCAGCCTTTGTAAATACGTCATTTGTTTCCATTCATTTAAGTAGGCATGGGCTATCCACCCCTTGGATTTTACCGACTGTCAGGTGTGGACTGCACACTGATTTTGTTTCCTTTCTTCTTCATCCCTTTCTACACCCCAAAAATTCAAGTAATCTGGGGATTTGACTATATACATGTTCAGGAAGGTCTCTTGTTATTTTAATATCAAATTTATGAGAAAGTAAATAACACCCAGTTGCAGCTTTCAAGATTCACAAGGAAAAAATAATCTATCTCCATTGATATAAGGTAGACATATCATTTTTTTTTCCCCTGGAGGTTGATGAGAAAATTATGTAGGCTCATTTTGTAGGTCCACACAAAGCCCAATGCCCTACCTTCTCTTCCTAATAATTGCTGTCTTTCACACAGACTAAATTATTCCCTTCTCCCCTTGAAAAATGAAAAATAATTTTTATTCACTGTGTTGATGAGACTAGCTCAAGACATCATGCCCTTATAGTTCTACCTCTACCACTTATTCACCTCAGCACAGTAGCCATTCATAATTAATGTCTTTGCCTCTAATCCCTTTTACCAGCAGTAATGCAAGTGTTGAAACAAATGGTTATAGCCTTGTACCATCCACAGATCCACTGATTTTCAATAAGATTACTACATGCTAAATGTTCAGCAGCTGGAATTTGAAACAGATCCACTGAAGTCCATGGTGATGGGTCAATTTATACCAGCTGACTCTTCTTCAGTAAAACTATGAGCCTGCAAATGCTTCCAAACCCTGGTGCCACATCACTATTTATGTATCTACATTAATAAGGACACAGGGTCATAAAAACAAAGTGTTGGGTAGATAAAGCTACCCACATTGCTGATAATAAGTGTCATTGACAAAAAATATTTCAGCAAAATGAATGTCTCACACGTGGCAAATTCAAGAAGGGCCTCTGGAGGTTTGGAGCAAAGAGCAAATTTAATGGGGAATTGCACTGATGAATACTTTAATCGTTAATAAAACAGAACAAACTGCTATAGAACAATTATTTTATTTTTCAGGCACCCTGCCACCAAGGCATTTGAGATGCATAAACAACAGATTGGTGGTGGAGAACCATAACACACTGATGGGGAGTGCTTTATTAAATGAGAAGAAGCTGACCAGGGACTCGATTCTGCCTTCAGTTACCTGAGCACCCTCCACCTCATGCCAGCCAGACCCAGGTGGCACAGCTGGCTCACAGAAAGCTCTGGGGCTTGAGCACGTTATGCTTTCCAGCTGAGCAGAGAGGGCTCATGAGGGAGAAGGAGAGAGTCACGTCTCCAGTGCCTCAGCACACCAGGCACAGTGCCAGGGACAGCACACTGCCTCAGAGAAGAGGCAAAGCTGCTCTCTTCTTTCCCTCCCTGATCTCTCACCCAACCCACAGCCAAGGAACAATCAAAGCCTGGAATAACGCAAATAAGAGTATGAACAGAACAGAATCAGAGCCAGAAAACAAAGAATGAACAATTAGCTGTCACTGTGACAAAAATAATAAATAAATAAATCAATAATACTACTGAGCAACACTGTAGCACAGACAGGGCTGTAATCCAAGTACTCCAGGGCAGCACTGTCTGCATTATGTTTTGGACTCTCTTCCTGAGGATTCCCTCATACACCAGGCAGGTCCTTCTGAGCAGCATCTGTGACACCTTAAATGCCTTCAAAGTGCAGCAGGCACTGCTGGGATTTCTTCACTCAGCATTTCATTCAAACTCCCCTCTTTCATCCCCTGGTTTCACTATAAAGTCCTGAGATATCACTAAGACTTGGGTTGTGGGCCTGTCTCTCTTCCCACTCCTGCTCAAAATTTTTAATTTCTGGTCACTCCAGGGACCCACTTTAGCATCACTCAGAGGGCTGCATTCCCCAGGTTCTGCAGGCAGGAAGGCAAAGTCCTCCGGGCTGTGGCCTCCTTTGTCACAGAAGTCAGAATAAGCATCTGATGGGAAAAAATAAATAGCCTGACTACTTAATCAGACACCATCATGCTGGTTATCTTTCACACCTGAACATGTTTTGCAATGCCAGTGTTTTCTCCTGGTGTGAGCAGCCATGGCCTCAGATGGGCCAGCAGCAGAACTCAGCACAGGCACTGCTGCTGCACCGAGTCATCATCCTCCGAGGAAAAGGCAGCGGAGGGGTGACATACCTGTGCAGCCAAGGGGGCTCAGAGGTATTTATGTGCAGTGCAGCCATGTCCTGAGCTCAGTAGTGGGGCTGAGATCCTGTTTCCTGTTTGTCCTTCAACCACTCCTGCCTTTATGCTGTTCTTTCTCCAGCCAGGAGGCATTTTCCCCATGTCCTCCTGTGCCTGCCCATCCACCCTACATCTCTCCCAGGGACACCTGCACGACACAGAGCCCAGACATTTTCCTTTGCCTCCTGGTCTGTCCTCACACTCTTTCCCCCTCCTTTTCCTGTTGACCAATTCCTATCAAAAGCCACTCCCACCTGCTTTCAGGGTATAAGGTTTTGAGGCCAGTCAGTATCTGACTACTAACCCCCAAAGTAGCACCATCAGTAGAGGGTAAGGATCTTGAATTTTAAAAAAAAAATATGAAAAAAGAAAATAAAGAAATTCAATAGGAATAAAATGTTTGTAAATAGATTATTCTCAAGATTATTTCCAATCTCATTCTTTCCCGAGAGGGTTTTGAATGCTGGGGCTCCCAGACATAACAGCACTTCTCTGGTAATCTCACAATGTTACAAAACACTTCAGAGTACTACATAGACATTCTGCTTGTGAATGGTCTGCAGCCCAAATCTGAAGTAATGAACTGCCAGTATTGTGTTGAACACTTAGGGAATTGGGTTTACACATTACATAACCCAGGATTTTTTTTTAAATAAATTTAAGAGAATATGTTATTTTAACTGAGATTTGACATATTGCCTTGTCTGCAGCAACCACTGAACTGTATTCTAACCCACTCCTTTACAAGCAGCTATCACTCCTTAGCCTGATGTGTTGCAAGACACCCAAAACTTCCCTTAATCTCAGTGACATCTCATCCCAGAGGAGGACACTGGTTCCACAAGAGAAAGGCCCTGGGGATCATAATACGTGGTATGTGATGACAGGGGAGTATTCTTTGCATTAGTTATTCTGCAAGAAGGGTTGGTTGTGAGTGGGCTACAGAACAACAGCCTCCTCACAGAGTTTTTTTCTAATGATAAATAACTAGGATCAGTCCTGTTATGTATAGAAATACTGTTGGGAATTTAAAAAGTCCTGTAGATAAGGGTACAAATCCCTTCCGTCTGCAAAAACACCCATGATTATCTCCTCACTAGCATGAAAAGCAACAAATGCCTCACCATGAGTAGGCATGGTGTCAAAAATAGCATTTTGTTTCTATTATTATCATTTCATTCTTTCACGCTACGCCCATCTGCACCTCAGCTGCTGGGACAGGAGATTTCACGATCTAGGATTTTATGCTGCAAATACCAGAACATAAATAGCACATGCATGATCACTGGTGGCATTGGCTATGTGCCATTTTTGTCAAAAGATTTAATACCTGTGCAAACCCCTCAGTGCTGGATTTAGTGAGACAAGTGGGATTTCTTTTTTCCAGCATTGTTAAATCTAAAGATGCTATTCTAAGTTGCAAGGTTGCTGGTATTTTTCTTAAAGCTCCAAGCTGACAATAAAGTTAAAGATATTTTAGTGGTACATTTTTTCTTTGAAAGATTAAACTCCTGATCCTTGTAGCTGCTGAAATAACATTAAAATATTACCTAAGCACAAGCAGACAAAGTTCCCTATTAAACTGGCAGGGGAGATGAAGTTGCACAGCAACCATGACAGCATCGCATGACACAGGAGCAAATGCCATTCAGGCTAGTGACACTGAAACAGGGAGGAGAATCTAAAATCTCTTTATATTCCTCCCAGCCCCCTCTCTTGGGTGCCTGAAAGAAGGGCAGACACGCCGTTCACTTACCAGAAGGCAAAAAAAACCCCAACAAAACAATTCCCAGTGGCATTCTTCTTTTAAATGTCTTTTCATTTTGTAGCCCATCTCATTATTTTTTCAGGGACCTGACTCATCATTTTGAATGTCAATTCTGGTAATTTTCACAGTCTACAGGCTTTGTCCTGTTAAATGGAACAGTCAAACTGACTGCTTTTTTCCTTATTTTTGAGGAGTCCTAGAATTCCTCTCTAATATTTGTCATGTTCTGCAGCTTCATTTCTCTCAGGTGGGAATGGGCTGAAGTCGAGCTTAGAGGAGATGTGGAACCTTCTCTGCTATGGCAAAATGTGAGTTATAGGATGGAGTTTCACATACTGCTGTTTCTGAGCATGTTTTCACTCCCTCCAGTGCTTTGCTTTGCTTCATGTGCTGCTTAACAACACAGGAGCTGGCACAGAGCGGGGTGGTGGATTTCTCATTACAGGCATCCCACTTGTCATTGTAATGCAATCACTGTCTGCAGATACACAATGCCAGCACATGAGCTGCCAGCAAATGATTTTCCAATTATTGCTCAAACAAATCTATGAAATTAAATTCAGGTGTGATTGTATGTAACAGTTAAATTCTGTAACCACGTGTTTCCTTTACATGAGGAACAGTATTTCACCTTTTCTTTTTTCTCTGTCATTTTCTATCTTAGTTTTCCTGCAGTGTGTGTTTGGTATGGTGTTGCTTTCCTCCTGGCATGATGACATCTCTGTTCTAAGCCATATATTGCAATCCAATTGGCAAAAGACCTTGATCCCTGGGGCCATGTTCTAGGAAAACATGATTTTTGTACTGTTTAGGAAGGGTTCCTTCACCTACATCATTTTACACCTAACCTTTAACTGCTCCAGTGCAAGTTCAGTGGTTAAATGAAGTGATGGATCACCTGCAGTTGAGGACAGGCATTTCCAATAGCCATAAGGAGAGCAGGTACACAGGCATGTATTGGCTGTGCAACCATCCCCTTGGCACAGATATCCAGAAGTAGCCACCTGCCAGTACTTTTTGATCCTGCCAGCCAAGATCAACTTCATGTGTATAAATCGGTCTCCAGCAGCATTTAAAAAAAAGTCTTCCTTTTTAGTTGAGACACAGGAATATAGGGCTGTAGAAGTGACATTTCATGCCATCAAATCTGATCATCTGCTATCACCCAGAGTCACATCCTCTCAACCCTTTCAAAAATGATCAAAGTTCATTTCATGGGTAGCTACTGTGTGTGTCTCCATTTCTGTTGGAATATTGTTCCAGGAATTCAAGGTGTCTATGGCTGTAAACTTTATAACTTCCTCTGTGAGCTTACTTACGGCCAGTTCAGAGCCATTTGTTCTCCTGGCAGCATTGTCCTTCAGTCTCAGCAGCTCCCCTCTTGTGTTTGTATTTACCTCCAGTGCTCTCATGTCTCATCTAGGGATGTGTGCGGCATTAGAGACAGAAGTGAGGCAGTACATGCTCAGATATAATGCCCATATCCCTGCTTTGCTTTAAATGCCTTATGAAGTGAAAAGCAACTAATTTTGTGTCATTAAAATGTAAATTATTCTTTTCTTAAGCAGTATAATCAACGGGGTTTTCACAATAGCTATGTTAGTTGCATAACAAAGTACCCACCTTAGGCTTTATTATTTATTGAGTAGTTGTTATTTTCTGTTATACAAAGCAAGTACTTTAGATACAACAGCAAAGTAAGGGTATTGGAAACCTGGGGCTAGATCCTCAGACTGCATTTGTAGATTGGGAGGGAATGACAAAGAAGGGAGTGGGTGATGTAGATAAGAGAGTATTAGGAAACAACCCCAAAGGATGACAAGAATCTGAGTTCATTTATTCCAAAGGCCCCAAAATGAAGGGGAGTGGGGCTGGAAGGAGAGGCAGGAGTAAGGGCAAAAAGGAAAGAAAAAGGAAATGTGAGAAACAGACAGCTAATGATAATCCAAGGACATTGGGTTCTGGCGTAACAAGAACGGCTGCTTGTCCCACAAAAGGCTGCTATTTTTTAGCTTCTGAAGCCATTGTTATTATTGCAATCATGCTTATGGGAAGACAAATTTGTCAAATTCACTGGATTCACATAGCATACAGCCACAGTTTGGGAAGTCTCCATGTCCCAGTAACATTGTGCAGCATAATAAATTTTAGTGATTGTAGCTCTGTAAGGCCTCAGTCTACAGTACATATTAGCTGCCAAACACCAAAATATTTTAGGTGTTCTCTATTTCAGTTAGCACTTCCATTGATTATTCTTCAAGGTTTTGGTTTGGTTTAAATGTAGAAAAATTACTTTGAGGTATATGAAGACATTTTATGCTTTTGGAAAGCCAGAGCAGTTAGAATGGGGTAGTGTACAGTTTTGCAAATGCAAGAATGAAATAATTTTCAAAGAAAATGTCCCTGTGCTTATTGACATTCACTCCCAAGTGAAAATTGCCACCTTGTCAATACCAGTGTTATTCTGATAGCACCCGAGGTAATAGATATGTTTGTGTGAGGTGGGAGTTTAATAAGCAAACAGACATGTCAATCATGATAAACATCTCCATGATCCCACCTCTGCCAATCTGTCACATGGAAAGACAATGCTGCTAGTAAAGTCCAAATCCTCTTAAATCCCAACACTAGACTGTAAAATAAAATTGAAGTCATCAAATTAAAGCACAGAATGCACACAGAGCTATAGAACATAAAATTTTCTACCACTCTGCTAGGCTAGACTGTGCTGTGACATGGATGATTTAAAAGGGTATAAATGGATCCTTAATACCATTTAGCTGATAAAGACTGTACCTCAAAATTGTTTTAAAAAACCTACACCTGACTTCAATGTAACATGGCAACATATTCTATAGTAGCCATGCAAAAAATCCAAGATTGTACCTTATTTAAAAAGCAATATATTTCAGCAGGATAGTGAAGTTTTTGCCATGAGCAGTCTGTTGCAGAGGGACCAGCAGTGCTACCTATGTATTTCCTTAATCTGCTTTTCTTTCCCGTAGGGCAAAGAACATGAGTACAGAGGAGGCTACAAGACACAGAAGTTTCTCTCAGAAAAGATGGATTATAAAAGTGCTGTGGATTACTTCTGATGATTTATGTGATGGACATGGCAGTCATAACTCCTGATCTAACACCAAGTGGTGTGTGGGGCTGTGGGGGTGCGGGAGGGAGCTGACTCAGTGCTCTGTCCCTCAGCACTACGGCCACACTAGGAAGAGCTGATTTTGGAAACTCCTGAGTAAGGCAGCTGGCATGGGAGGCGGCGTTGCAAATAGATGTACTGTGTTCACAGATACTTCTCTTGGCTTGCATAAGCAGGTGAGGGCTTTGGGATGTACCAGTTCCCCCTGTCAGCTACTTGCTGTGGAATGGAGGGGCTGGTAACCATTCCCAGAACAGCTACACAAACACAGAAATCCAACAGCTTGAGCCTTCTCTGTTTCCTAGTGCCCTACAGCACAGAAGTGCTTTCTAGCAGACACTCTGCCCTCAGCCATAGCAACATTTACAATTAAAACTGGGTCAATAGTTGAAACCACAAGGAACTGATTATCAGCATAACTAACAATTCTGGCACTGGGAAGACAAAGAAAAACAGAAAAACAGATATTTTGAAAGACTTGAGAAAATTCGTCCTAGGTAGTTAATTGCTCTTTGAACAGGAATAGCACAAATAGGGGAAGAAATGTAATTTGTGAATTTGCACAGATCTCCTCCCTAGAATTCCAAGTGTCTCTCTTGTCAAATTATGCAACACATTCTAAAATCTTCTCATATTTAAAAAATATGTAGTAATCTGCTTTGTAACTATTTCTGGCTAAATACACTGGCACTACGATTCAGAGCAAAGCTCAACTGAGAGTGTTTTCTGGACTGCAAGTTAAAAAAAAATAAATACATACATATATATATATATATATAGTTACAATGCTTTTACCTTCCTGACCAATATATTCTAGATTCCATGCTCTGGATCAATATTACAGTTGAATTATATCACCTTCTCATTCAATCTCATATGGCTGAAATGCACTGAAAATATTAAACAGAGAAGGAGGCAATTAATGTAGAAAAAAATCCACAAACCTTAAATAAAACCACTTCCTATCGCTTTGCTAAAATAAGCTTTTAGGCAGATGCTAATATTCTGAGCTGGCTGGCAGCCTAAAATGAGTTTGTGGGAATCAGGTAGCAAAAATGGGTGGCTCAGAGAGAAAATAAAGCCTTCTGTGTATTTATTTAGCATTTTCCTGATGTCCCAGGTGTCCTCAGGAGGCCAGAGAAGACACGACCCTTGTCCCTGGAACATAAAGCCTGTGCAGTGGGGTGTGCAATGCAAAATGCTGGTGTCATACAGAATGTGAGTGCCTGGAACAGAATTCTTGGTACCATCACACAGTGCTGCCATGCTTTCCAAGTGCAGAACACCCTCCAAAATCCAATCCATGCAGAAATCAGTCAAGGATTGGGAGCAGATGAGTCACAAGTATCTAGGGGGGGACATTGTGTAGGTTATGATTTGAACTCTTATTGTTTTTTCAGTATACAATATAAACACAAACTAATTTATTGAACACTGCTATTACAAACATGTCTTGTTGACTGCTCTCTACAGAGTACTTTAAAATAAAAGCTATAGCTATTTAACAGTTTTTCAATTGTTATATATGAGTGGAGCTGAGACTGATCTTGACTAAAGTGAAGTTGCTTGCTGAATATAACTTTGCTGTTATTGCAGACTTCTCAAAATACATGTGCCTCTACGAGCTGCTGCTACATCTCCAGTGGCAATGGCATATATTTGCAGTATTAAGTAGTTCTGGGTTCCCTCCACAAGGTTCTAGTTTACCTTGCAATACCCAAAGGTTTAGACCAGTTACCCAGGTTTAGAGCCTGAGGCTGTACATAGCATGCTGAGATCAGAACAGGTCTCAAGGTAATCATCTGAGCATGCAGCAAACATATAAAAATGGGGTTGAATTCCTAAAGTTATGATTCAGAGGTGGGTACATCAACCATCAACAACTTCTTATTTTCTGTAACAACACCCAGGGAATTAAATGTAGTTGTAGGAATCTGCAAGCATGAGCATCATGATTATTATAAGGCAAACTATGATGGAAATCTACATTATGCCTCTTCTGTGCCATGTTAGGGTTGTTTCTTTGACAAACTGTACAGGAGAAGGATGAAGAGCCTCATGCTTACCGCAGGGTGAGATAATTCCCTTAGCCAAGCACTGCAGTGGAGGTGATACATGCCCCAGACCCTCACTCACCCTTTTGCTTATTTATTTTATTTATCTGAGCACCCATATGCTACACCAAATGTCTCATTTTAATAAAATATGGACCATGAACTGTTGTTCCAGGTGACCTTCCAAATTCTGTTCAGAAAGGGCAGCTTTGGCCTATGAGAGCATTTATCAGCATAAGCCAGTTCTGCCCCCTGCATGGTTAATTTTCATGTTTTCAGTGCAGTATATAGGAAGGGGGATACCATTGCCATATAAAACACACACCCTGCTTCTTGCCCATCAATTACCACGAGCACTTCTAAAATCACTTTATTAAAAGAACAGTTTGTGTTTATTCAAGATTAATTTGATCTTGATTTTGTTACATTTGGAAATACAACAAAACAGCCTACCTGCTACATCCCAGAGGCATTTGTGAAGTGCTTTAAACAAGTAAAGCACTTTAAATGCTAAATGTTAAATATCACAACAACAGGCAAAGTGCTATGGGTGCAGTAGTGAACATTCACAATGTACTGAATCCAATCACTAAAACTTTGTTTGTTTCTGCATAGCACCACTACAAGTGGCTGACATCAAAAAGAAGTATCTAGCCCAGTATCTAGAGAACAAGGNTAAAACTTTGTTTGTTTCTGCATAGCACCACTACAAGTGGCTGACATCAAAAAGAAGTATCTAGCCCAGTATCTAGAGAACAAGGACAAGTTTTTTCTAATTGCTCCTGATTTCAAGTTTCTGTACTCTGGAAAGTTTTCTTCACTGTAAAGTGTTAAAAAATTGTATGCCATGTTAGAGGTGCCAGGTAAGCCTCTGTTACTGCTGCGTGATACAAATGAGAAACGATGAGCTCTGCTTAGTGCTCTCTTGGAATACTGCTTACTCTGCTTCAAATTAATTTGCATTTAGGTGTGGGAATTTTACAAATGTGATATGGCAGCTCAAAATATCACTTTTGCCGCATGAGCAAATGTCAGGAAAACTATCCATCTGCATTCAGAGCAGCACGCAACTGCACTGTTTCCTCCAACAAGATGGTGTCTGATGTCATTCAAACAAACAGATGCATTCATTTCTTTCAGGGTGAAATAGGAAATATTTGTAAGTGACAGCATATTTATCACTCTGCTAGTGCTGGCACCATCCTTGTATCCTATTATTTTTCTCAAACTGTTCAGGTACAGCAATATGAAACCCTGCTCAGTAACCCAGCTTCATCTGTCGAAATCTTACTTATCAAGGAATTTCCACAAGAATTGTGTAAGTGGATGAAGTTTCATGCTAATATTTATTTATTTAACATCCTAAAGAACACAGCTATCCCGAGCTTGGATCAATAGTAATTCCTTAATGAAAATGCAGTCAAAACCAGAATGCCCCATCAGAAATAACTGCCTGCTAAACTAATCTGCTTTACAGATGAGCAAAGTCACTAAACAACCTGTTAAACAAATACTGTCATGTTTACTTTCCACAATGCAAGAAAGGCAAAAGCCAAGAAGCATTCCCAGGAAGAAGAAAACCCCAGTAATTACTTAATTTTAAACAATCCTAAGAACAATAATACAGTGGTTTGCATCTTTGGCTACCTCTATTAAGCAATTAATGGCTCACAGTAAACTGAATGTCAAACGAATACTGCAAATTGTTTGCTGCTGTTTATGCCTGTGGAATGCATTTTTTTTTTCTCCTTATGTCCCATTTCATCAGGTCATATCAAATCATATTTTGTCAGAGTTTATTAATTCAGCTAAATCTAGTCACATGACACACACTTCAATGCACTTAGTATTAAAAACAAATGCTTTACATAGTTCCAGGGGTTTTTTCAAATGTGATTAGATACATAAAATTAGCCAGTGACTTGCAAGTCGAATTTATTGCATTGCAAGCATGTTTTTACTTAAAGTGTTGAGCAGTCATTTAAATTAATATTCCCCTTTACTTTTAAATTGCAACCCACAGACGACTGAAGTGATGATTTCCTCTTTGTAAGAGGAGTGACTTGAGCTAATGCTAATGGGAATTACTGAGGCATACCATCAAAGTTCTAGACAGTCTCAAGTTTTCAACAAAACCAGGAAGTACCACTGTGCCACTTAGAGAGTATTTTGCAAAAAGTAAAATGTTAGCAAAGAAACATAGGCAAATTTTCGTTCTACCCTGCTGTGACTAGGTCTCATTTCAGTTGTACACATGGGATAACAGAAAATTAAATATGTACATTACATCCAGAAAAACAGGGAGGGAAAGAAAGGGATGAAGAGAAAAAAATAAGTTCAACTGGTTTACCTTATACTGTACAACACCTTTCCAGTTTTAGAAATCCTCAGCAACTTGTTGTCTGTTGTGACATCATGGAAATTTGCTCCCTTCTCATTGGCAAAGAATAAATCTGGCTTCCAAATAGAATCCAACATAGAGGGATCCAAATCCAGGGAATCATCAGGATATTCGCTGTAAGCCAGACGTGAGTCATTCCACTGCTGTCTCAAAAAAATGTTCACTCTGTAGTCCTACAGAAATGTCATGTAAAAAGGTTACTAAGCCACCAAAACTGAAAGCCCACTTTAGCTTTTTTTATGTTCTTAGACTTACTGCAGTATCAGCATTACAGCAAACATTTGTGTTATCCTTTGAACATCAGAGTTGTCATTTGAAAAAAAAGTTGTCAAAATGCTGCATTGAACCAAACAAACACAACTGGTACATTTTCCAAATCAAAATTCCTTCAGTGATGAGAAAAATATTAACTGCCATTTCCACTATTAAATATAACCCTCTTTCAAATGCTGTGCATTAACTAAGAGATATTTGGAAATTCAAAAAGTATTTCAGCTAAATATATACAATTTCGTCAAAGATTCTATAAAATTACCAGTTTCAGTAAATTGATTCCGATATGTAAGTCATTAATGTCTAATGTACTCATGAATAGTTTTTAATTCCAGTGAAGCCAAAATTATATAGAAGAAATTAAATCACCACTTCTTATTTACTACTTGTTTCCTTTTCCTATTTACTGTATGCTTTTCTGTGGCTGTTAGTTCATTTGCTCCTCTCTGTCTGCATCCTATTAAAATTGGCCTAATTGTATTCTGCTTGGTGGTCTGCTAGTCACAACTGGGAAAGGCAGCAATTACTTACAGGTTCATTTAGAACCAACATTAACACTGTGTCAAGAACTGGTTATTAAAGGGGAGTGCGAAAAGATCTTTCAGGTTCTAAACTCTCTGCAGGGAATGGAAAGAAGCAAATGCTTACTCTCCTTATCCCAGATTTCCAAAGTCAGCAAATAAGATCTTAATGTCTCTGAAACTACTACTTTTAATTTGTTTGTGAACAATCTCTTAGAAATGCACCTACTCTTCCTCTAAAAGAAAAATATTTAATAATATTTGTATCTATCATATTAGCTGAAGGAATGCTTTATCAAATAATTCTGCTGACAGTACAAAGAATTAACATTTAGGATTTGCTTTACGGTAGCAGCTGTACATTAAAATAGCAGAACTGTGGGTTTGACTTGGAAAATGTATGAGCTGACTGGGTTTTAGTCAGGTAACTGAACTGCATAGAAAAGAACTTATCACCCTTGAAATGTAAATAAATATTCTCACTCTGATCAGAGCTGCAGAGAGCAGCTTGCCCAATATGCAGACTCTGTGAACGAGCTTCAGCTTTCATACCCTTTTCTCAGTAGGGTGGTTAGAGAGGTGCTACCCTGACAGAATATTTCTGACATCCAAACTGATGCACGTTTTGATCCCAGTGGGAAGATGCTTTACAATCTCAGTAGCTGAATAACTTTTCTTTCTTTGTTTTTCATTTTCATTTTGCTCTTGGGTAGATGTGATTCAAAACAGAATTGTTGACTAATCAGAGCAAGGCAGACCTGAGAGAGGTTTCAAGAATAGCATTTATTAAAGATACTTACAAAGCCTTTATCTGTTTTTTACAAGTCATTGAACTTTTTATGATGATCTTGTTTCAGACATTTAAATATCAAATCGTTACTTGAAGTTCTGAGCTTATAAAATGTCATCACATCTTGTGAGGATACACCATCCATAATCATACTATCCCTTATTTCTCAGTCTTAGAAACTGAGAGTGTCCTATGTTTATAATGTGTCTTTAAGCTTGTATGTCTTTAAGTATATATGTGTCTCAGAGTTTATATGGGACAACTTTAGCTATAAATCCAGGAATGCACTGATTCTAATTCTGCAGACAAGAAGGCAGGAGCAACTGCTGATAGAATAAAATTGCTACAACTAGTTGTGAGACTGCCTTTAATTTTTCATTGTAATATGATATATAATGAAGTCTGTGGAAAGCAGAGGGATTTTTCCCCCCATGAAATAGAAATCATAAATAAGTCAGATTAGTAAATTGTATAGAAATATTTAAAAAATTGCTTTGATGAACTTCAGTGGTTGGTGATTTAGATAATAAAAAACAGTCTGAAAAATCTTTATTCATAGAAGAGCTTGCATACGATAATATATATTATACCAAGATTATAAATAGCGCCAATAAGATTACACTATATTTTTCAATGTGTCCCTTCATAAATATATCAGAGCCATCACACCAATATATTTAGAAATGCTTTTCCTCTCCAAGCTTTGTTCTTAGAAGCAGTACAGAACTGAAACTTTTGTTTACGTCTGACACGCTTTGCATATATATGTATAGATACTTTAATGAGAAATAAAAATGTAAATATAACATGTACCTCACAAGAACAGCATTATTTTTTCTCCTATGCTTGCAGAATAAGCAGTTGAGAGGGATGTGTGTTTACACAGTCAGACCTAATCATGTGCAGAATTTTGAATTTACTTTTCCTGAGCTAACACTGTAACTATGTTTTGAATAAAAATTCTCTTGAGGATGGCAGAACAACATGCAGTTGAGGCAGACTACAGTGTGTATTTTTCAAGGTCCTGAGGGTACAAGTGGGTGGACTGTAGTAATGCACTCCTACACAACCACGAGTATACCTACTCTGCAAATTCTTTCTGACAGCACCACCGCTCTGAACAAGGAGTGTGGACCTGAAGATTCAATCTCAGTTGCAATACCAGTGTCAGCAACAGTTCAAGGCAACTCAGATAAACAGTTTTCCTCTGTTCTCAAGCCATAAGCTCAGAGTAATACAAACATACTGAAAGAATATTAATCTGATTAGATTTAGTAGCTTTATCTGAAGATTTCGGGACTTGATCCACAGATATACTTAGTTTGTATTAGAGGAATGTAGATAGATATCATCTTTCAGCAAATCCAAGTCCAGATCCATTGCCCAGAGCAAAGCTCTGGATCCCTTTGGTCTCAGGCACTGCTGTGGCATGGGGAATGCAGGGGAGCCCCCTGCCCTGTTCAGTGCTACCTTCTGTCTCTGAACTTGTCTTAGGTCTTAGCTTCCCTCCCGTCCTCCCCTCCGACAGCAGTGGTTGCCCAGGAGTTGAGTTGGGAGTCTGAAACAAGCAGCAGACTTAGCTGGCCTCCCCTGAACAGGAGGGGTTTGCCAAAAAGGCTACTCTGTCTCTGTCTCTAAATCCTAAATATGAATGGTAACTGAAAAGTAGTGGTTTGATGACCTATTCCTAGGCGATGCAACAGAAAAAGCACTTGGCTACCTATGGGCATAAGCATGCAATGTGACCCCAATGGCTTCAGTGGGAGCCTTTTATTTAGTTAAAAGCATACATATGAATTAATCAGGATCTAATAAGCTTATTTATAATTATGGGGGTTTTTTTCTCTAGCTGGGAGATAGTATCATACAGCCAGCCACAGCAAAGCTTTTAAAATTAAGAAATGGTAATCTTTTTCTGCTAACATGAGTACTCAAAACACAACTGGAGTTTGAATCATTTACCCTGACAGAGAACCTGCTGCATAGTGTCAGTCATTGATTATAGAGCATAACGACAATAATAATGTCCTCACAGTTAGTCATTTCTGTAATTAACAATTAGCTTGTCAATGTACAAACCACTCTTAACTTCTCCTACAGCTCATAGCTAAAAAATCCTGGTCATTAGGAATACTGAACATCTGAATTCTTTGGGATGCTGCCCAGGCTGATGTAGATTACTCATCTGTGATACTCAACTGCAGTCATGCTGTACAGTGAATTTTCTGCTGAGTACTGCATGTGTAAATACTTACAAAAATAGATACAGAGTTTACTGGCATAACTGCTTTATTCAGTGAAGTTATTCAGGAACATCTTTTTCTCTTTCTTTGCAAGTCAGGGCTTAAATTAAAGACAAACCAATGAAAAAAATTTTCAACTATATTATCTTGACTCTGGCCAGTTTTTTTTACTATTTTCATTTTGGTATAATATATATCATTTAATAAGGAAGAAAAACATTTCTTTTGCAGGAAAAATAATCTATTGGGATACTGTCCCATATGTACATTATAGAGCAGAAAGACAGATACATCTGCATTTTGTTTCTCTAGATCTTTAGGAATAAAACTCATGAAGAGTCTGTGGAATTCATCCATCTGAATCAGCATAAAATCCTGTTTTATTTCTTAATGTAAGGTTTTAGCTTTTAGGAGACCGTGCTGGATGTCAGAGTTGTGCTGGCCTTTTCTGTAGGGAGGAATTTTATCCTGTACTGTGTGTCTTAATCAGAGAAGGGAAACTATTCCTGCTAATGTTACTGGCTTACTGAATTTAGTAGGTCTAGGACTGTAATCCTGTTTGCCATGTTAATTTCTCCTAATGAAAGTTTCTCTGAGCAAGTTTTCATCTCCCAGGTTTCCAATGAGTTGCTGTAGATGGTCTAAGTTCTATTCTGATAATGTCCCTTCAGTGTATATATGTGGTTTCACTAAGCACTCCTCTCCTCTGAGACAGGAGTGTCTCTATTGAATTTGCAACCCAGGCTTTTAAATGAATCATTTAGTTTTATGTCAAAACCATCAAGAGCATTTTATAGGGAAAAATGATTCCTAGGAGCCAAAAAAACTTGTTATTTATCACAAGGGGTGCCAACAATTTTACCACATGATTATATCTATTTCAGAAAGGCAAAGTAGTTGGAACAGTGATTGATGTCTTCCTCTCAGAGCAGAATCCTAAATTAGTCACAATAGTCATTAAAGAAGTGACAGCATTAAGAAAATCAATATCAAATAATTGAACATCATTTTAGAGAAATCTTTCCACACTTTCAGCAGATATAATGAACAAAGCAAAATAAGAAAGCCAATAGTCTTTGTTTTCATCTACTTGAATGTTTGGCTATTTTCAGCAAAATGTGTTAATGAACATTGGAAAGGTGCACATTAACATATTTGATAGAAGGTAAAATGCAATGAGGGGATTTAATCAAAGCAATGAAGGAGTCTAATTAATGCAATCAGCATTAGGTCGTGCAAATATTTTCATTGAATGCCATCTTGTAAAGCTAGTGACGTGCAGGATTTTTGCTACTTAATGCTGATGTCTCTACACACTAGGATCAACAGACATAGCTGGGTAAAAAGGCTACATTCACAGCTATCTTCTCAGAATCCTTTAAACATGGGAAAACAATTAATATTTTCCGAAAATAATGAAAATTAAGTCTGTTGATAATTATGTTACCTCCTGATATGTTTTTTCCCTGTCATTTTAAAATTGATTTTAGTTTTCTTTTAGGATGTTTTTAAAATATTACAGATACGTAGTCTAAAGCATTAACTTATCTGTTTGTTTTATAGCTCTGTATGTTACAGCTTGTCATTTATAGCAGAGTCTTTCCCACACTATTAAAGAAAGCAATGTGGCCTAGCAATAACTTGCCTTTTATCTCCAGAAAACATTAAATAACAGGGTGGGTTTTCAAAATAAAATTATTTAGGAGCAGAAGATTTGTGTTCCTACATTCCTTAAGCACCACTTTCTAAAATGATGGCATGAATTACAATTGAGTCTAAATTAATATTAAGCAAAATACATAAGTCAGGCTAAATATCTGCTTTTCCTTCATAATATAAGACCTGCAAGGCAGTATCTATTCAATTTTATAAAAAACTAGGTTTTTTGTTTACTTCATGTGGGTAGCAAGTTCATTTTTAATTACCAAGATCTCAATCCTACAGGAAGCCAAGCACCTTTATTGCCTCTGGCTTCAGCAAATCCAGAAAGACCTGGATGCTGTGTAGGAATTTCTGAAAAACAGAGCTGTGAAACTACATTGCAATTTCTTCAAAAGTGCCATAGATATGAACACCTAACAATTATTACGGGTTTACCACATTATTATGATAAATCTGTTGAAAATATTTCTGTGGATTAACCCCCATAGTCAGCTGTATGTAGGCTTGAATAAAAAATGGATCTTTTTTATTCATTTTTTAAAAAGATTTAAAAACTCAGCATCTTTTTAAATGGAATCAGATTATTTTTCTTAGCAAATACTGAAAAAAGATAATAGACTGATAGACTTCTAGACTAAAAAAATAAAAAAAGTTGGATGAGAACTTTAATTTTCTTTTTTTTTAGTTTTATTTTCTTTATCCTAAATTTTGTCAATTTTTAAAATGAAAATCTGACTTTTTTTTTCTTTTTGTTTTTTTTGACTGTGTTCTTTACATTCAGTCAAAATACAAATTTCAGTCAGCTGGAATCTCATCATTTCTTAGTACTTATTTAACCTCAAAATACCTAAGTCTTATACCCGTATGTTCTAGTCATTTGACTCAAATTTTACACTTACCTCTGTTACTGATGTGGCAGCTATGCACAGAGATCTATCTCAGCTAAACAAGACCATTTTCTGCAGCAGCAGATAATTCAGCACGTGGTGTAAAACACACTCAAATATGGGGCACTTGGCAGGGAGCCCCACGGCTGAGCTCCAGCCATTCCTCTGTCTCTCCAGAGCTAATAAAACCTGAAAAAGCAGGTTTGCACACACCTATATTTGCTGCCATCACAGTCACTACAGACTGTGGTGCAGCCCCTGTGTAGGTGTGTTTAAACTTGATAGGTCAGTTTAATAATTTATATATCTCTTTTTATATATATATATATATATATATATATATA
>VZRS01010101.1:39705-81810 GCA_013398055.1 Ifrita kowaldi | reverse complement strand
ATATATATATATATAATTTTATATGTATTTTATGTTATTTTATTTTATTTTTATTCATCTGGCAGGTTTTTAGTAGCTTCATAACTTAGTAAATGTCCCCATGTCCTGAGCATCTCTATTCTACATCAGATCCCACTCCTTCACAAGATGGCTTCAATGATCAGTCCCACTCACCATTGTAGTTTCTGCTATTGAACCAAAGCTGTTGATAAATATGTTGCAGGTAACATTTACAGGAGGACCTGCAAGTTGAACAATAAATAGAAAAATTGACAGGTTGTGTTCATGACATATATTAAGTATTGTTGTTCTCTTGCCAATGGCATCATAGCACTTACCATTGTGGTTTCTGTGACTGATCCAAAACTGTTGATAAAAATATTGCAAGTAACGTTTACTGGAGGACCTGTGGAATGCAATAAAAATGTTGCAATATACATTGAAACAAAAGTACAGATCCCTCAGCCTCCGTACAATCTGGTACAGATGTGGCTGAAAACAAGTAGAAAGTGAGTTTTCCCAAACAGATCACGTAAATTTTGATCAAAAGAGAAACATTATCAACACTAATTTATTGAACCTAGTTTCATTGGAAGTAGTTATATAAACACATGGAACTACATCCTTGCATCTAGAGATTCACAAGAGAGTTGAGTGAGGGCTTTTTCCTTATCCACAGTACCAGTGCAGAATATACTTTAGCACTGCAACCACTTGTCTCTCCCTTCTCCCTTCCTCCAGGACTTTAAGTCGAAAGGTTATCTCTCCACATTTACTCCACACTGTAGGCAGAGGTTTGCCACTGAAATTTCCGTCAAAGGACACTTCACATTTACTCCAGTCCACAAGCAGCTCTTCATGCACCTGATCTTGAAGCGTCTGGCTTGCCATAACCAAATATTTTAGCAATATCTGTTCTGGCTTGAACAGATAGCTTTCATTAAATAGCTATTTGTATTCTCTTCCCTCCCACCACCTTTGCTGTTATTCAGCAGTCACTGATGTGTGGCAGAATGAATGGGGACTTAATATTTAATTAGCTGCCTATTAGCCTCCTTGATTTTTTAGGTGTGATGAAATAAACAGGGGTTCTCAACAGAATCAAAAAGGGTTAATGCTAAAGGTAAATGCTAAACACTGAATTTCAGTGACACAGAAGTTGGTACAAGCATTGAGTAACAAGTACTTTCTTCTTTCTTTTATCATTATTATTTTTAATCACATCATATTCCTTATAAATGAAAAAATAATGTCAGTGCAGAGAATACAAATATCCCCATTCGGTTTACAATTTAGATCTGAAACTTGTTTACAAAATATAGAAACATTGTTACTTTCTTTTTTGAAAAATGGAAAAATAAACTAATGAGCCCAGTGAAACCCATTGTCAATTTCCTGAATGTTAGACCACCCACCTTAAAGGAAACAATCATGTTAGTTTTGGGAATCAAAAGCACAACAGTAACATGTTTTGAGGCTGTTAAATTCCAATGAAGTGTGTTGTGCAACTCAGTTTTTTACAAGAATTGTTTTTAAACCACTTCCTTTTTGTCTTGTGTGTTTTCATTTCCAATACCAAGCCAAAACCAAGCCAAATAGTCTGCTGTTCTCCCTCCATATTATAATTTTTGTTCCTTTGGATTGGTGGTATTTCTACTAGCTAGGAACATTGAACAACATATTTCTCTACACCCAGATATATGGAATCACTGTATCACTGAAGCTGGGAGAAACCGCTGGAGATCACCCAGTCCCCTAAGTCCATCTTGACCCACAGCAGGATCAGCTAGGGAAGGTTTCTCAGGACGGTGCCACATCAGATTTGGAATATATCCAAAGATGGACACTCCACAGCTTCTCTAGGCAACCTGTGCCAGTGTGCGGTCACCCTCACAGCAAAATGCTTCTCTTATGTTTAGGTGGAATTTCATGTGTTTCAGCTTGTGTCCATGGCCTTTCATCCTTTAACTAGGCACCACTGAGAAGAATCTGGCTCCCTCTTCTTTACTTACGCCCCATCAGCTATTCATGCACATGGTTGAGATCCCCCAGAACCTTTTTTGCCCCAGGCTGAGTGGCCTCAGCAATCTCAGCCTCTTCTTGTATGACAGATCCTCCAGTTTCTTAATTACCTTCATAACATTTTGCTGGACCCATGGCAATAAGTCCTTGTCTCTCTCATACTGAGGAGCCCGGAGCTGGACTCAGCATTCCAGGTGTGCCTCACCAGTTCTGAGCAGAGAAAAGGATCCCTTCCCTCAACCTGCTGGCCATGCTCTGCCTAATGCAGCCCAAGAGTCCATTGGCTGCCTTTGCTGCAGGGCATGTTGCTGGCTCATGTTCAACTTGGTGTCCACCAGGACCCCCATAGCCTTTTCTGCAAACCTGCATTCCAGCTGGGCATCTCCCAGACTGTTCCTTCCAAGGTGCAGGACTGCATTCCCCTTGTTGAACATGGTGAGGTCCTGTTGGCCCATTTCTGCAGCTTCTCCTGGTCCCTCTGAATATCAGGAAACTCTCTAGGGCATCAGCCATTCCTCCCCGTCTTGTATCTCCTGCAAATTAGTTGAGGGCGCACCATGTCCCATCATCCAGGTAATTAATGAAGATATTAAAGAGTACTGGCCCAGTACTGGTGCCTGTAGTACAACAGTAGTGACTGGACACCACCTGGACTTTGTGCTGCTGATCAAAACCCTTTGAGCATTGCAATTCAGCCAGTTTTCCAAGCCCATTTAGCTGGTCTGTTCCAAAAGTTCCATGTTGTGAGAGACAGTGCCAAAAGCCTTGCTAAAGCTGAGATATACACTGCTCTGCCCTGATTGATGAAGTCTTTCAAGTAGTCATAGAAGGCTATGAGCATTCCAAGGAATGACTTCCCTTTCAGAAATCCATGTTGACTACCACCAGTCATCTTCCTGTCCTTCACATCTGGAAATGGCTTCAAGAGGATTTGCTCCAGGCTTCGAGGTAAGGCTGGCCAGCCTGTAGCTCCTGTATTCTCCTCCTTGTCTTTCTTAGAGAGAGGAGTGACATTTTTTTTCCATGTGATTAGGAACCTCCTCCAGTTGCCAGGACCTTTTAAAGATAATTAAGAACGCAACCACCCAGCTTCCATGGCTATGCTAAGCTCTTGTGGGTGTTTCCTATGTGTTCTCATAGACTTGTCTGTGTCCAGTGTGCCTAAGTGCTCTATAGCCTAATTCCTCACCACGAAGTTTTTATTGATCTGGAATTTTTTACAGGTCTCAGTGGCACGGGATTCCTGAAGACCATTCTTGATGGTAAAAACTGTGGAGGAGGAGGCTCACAGCTGTTGTCCTGCAAAGGCCATCATATGTGAGCATCACAGTTCTAGCTCCTGAGTGCCAGCAGAACCTAGTAAACATGCTTAACTACATTAGGTAAACATGGCTTATGGATGTTAGGAAATACGCTGCCACATCACAGACTGCAGTCCAGATGTGCATGAATAGGTACATGCCAGAGCACTGTATCTTACAATAAAGCAAATACCTCCCTCCGTTCCCCTACTTAATTATATAGTATTTTACTTGTCTTCTGCTGATAGATGTGGAACACTAGAAGAACTCAGTAAACTCAGTAAAAAAGTAGAGAGATCAGGTTTGATCAAGTTCCGCATGTGAGGAACTTCAATATAAATATATTTATGGACCTCTGACATCCCAGAGTCTTGAGGGAATTGACTGATCAAATGACTCTCCATGATATTTGAAAAACCATGGCCAGCAGGTGAAGTTCTTGGTGACTGGCACAAGGGAAGCAGTACACCCATTTTTAAAAACAGGAGAAACGGGGACCCTAAGAACTACTGACCTTTCAGCTTCACCTGGGAAAATCATGGAACAGATCCTCCTAGGGGCTGTGCTAAGGGACATGGAGGACAGGGAGGTGATTTGGGACAGCCAGCACAGCTCCACTAAGGATACCGCTTGCCTGACCAACCTAGTGGCCTTCTATAGTAGAGTGACTACATCAGTGGTCAAGGGAAGGGCTACAGATGTCATTTATTTGGACTTCTGTGAGGCCTTTGACACAATCACCCACAACATCCGCTCTGGAAATTGGAAAGGTATGTAAGGTTTGTTCAGCCTGGAGAAGAGAAGGTCCTAGGGACGCCTTATTGTAGCTTTTCAATATTAAAGCAGGCCTATAAGAAAGATGGGAACAATTTTTTTTGTGGGGCATTCTGCGGTAGAACAAGGGGTAATGGTAAACCAAAACACACTTCATCCTGTAAGATTTTTCTAATCTAATAGTTCAACTAAAATGAAAGCAGCAAACTTCTGTGAAGTACAGCCAAGGTTTGAGAACACAATCTAAAAATCTTCAAAGGCAAAGGAAATAATTAATTAGACTTTACTGCCTAAAATCTAAAAAGAGTTGACATTACACACAAAAAATTAAGCAAAGTATACTTTATAACTAAGTCCTTTTCTCCCCTAGTTTTCCTTTTGTCACTTCCAATGCAACAAGGTACCAGTCCAGGTACCTTTCAGGCACATTCAAGATAATCAAAGTGTTCTTTGAGTCATAAGGAAAATGTTTCTCGAAAGGGCTCTGGCAAAAAAAAACCAAACCAAGCCCAAACCAGGCAGCTAATGATCAAGTCAACCAGAAAGTATATGTCTGGTATTCTGATAAACAGCTAAGGTATCGCTTCTGTTCCCTGCAGCTCCCTTTCCCCTGCTTCCCCAGAGGGGCTGCTGCTGCCAGTCAACAGGACTCTCTGATACACTGCCTTCTTGAAAAACCCTGACATTATAATGTATCACACACCTCCTGTGACTCCAGGGCACTTAACACTTATCGAAAGTCCCTGGCACTCATCTGCTCACCTTACCCATGAGAAAACTGAATACATGGAATATTGCCCTGAATTTGCTGCGGCATATTGCCTCAAAACTCCAGTGCCCAAGGTGTCTGTGATCTTACTGCCATCTGGCTAGAGAATGAATCCTTTCCTTATCAGCTGCCAGAAGAGGTGAATCCATCCCAATGCATGGAAGAGTCCCCATATGGAATGATGAGTGCTGAAAGAACATATTTGAGCCAGACCCAGATCCTAACTCCAGCCTCTGCTGAATATTCTTCAGTATTGATAGTGCATGGTCACAAATCTTTCTTCATTTGGTACATTCTTGAGAAGATTTACTTGTACCCTTTCACTGGAGATTATCCTAACTGCAACTAATCATATCTGTATCCTCAAGTTCATCCCTACTCTTGTCTTTTTTGGTGTATAGTTTCCAGGTTGCAGCTGGCAGCCTTTTCTCTTCACATTAATTCCAACCATATAGCTAAATTGTCCTTAGTGGGAAGGGAATATTATAATCATACAGGAGATTTAAAATTATACCTGTGCACTTGCCAATTTTCTTTGATATGTGTATTTATTAAGGGATTTTGTAAGGCAAACTAAAATACAGTACACACAGAGAACTGTGGGCAAACCAGAGACATGTGGAAGCAAAAATAAAAGATAACGAGGCAGAACCACCTTATGGAATGACAGTGGAAATATTGACAAGATATTTACAGATCTGTGAGGAATCTTGTATCTTTTTCTATATGTAGTATTTTCTGCTCAACCTTCTCACTTTGACCCTTGTGCCAATGAAGAGTTTTTTCCCACTATCTCAAATGGTTTATTTTGTATATACAGAGGAGGAAGATGAGCCAAACCTCCTTTCTCCCCTTACCACAGAGAGCAGGGTAATCAAGACTATTTGAAAAGACTAAAATCAATCCCACCTGAGTGTGGAGATAGAGCAGTAATCCAGGAACAGGACCAAGGGGCTAAGTGGGGAGGCAGGGATCCCACCAGGGACTGAGAATCCCTTTGTCTGTGGGACAGGGATTTATGTCACAACTCAAACGAGGGTGGTGATCAAAATGTGGGTGATGGCAGAACAAAGACCCACACGCTGATGTGAGCACCAGTGACACAAATCCTAGGACAGCAGGGGAGGATAGAGGATCTTGTTGGAGATGGCTTTTTAAATGCGAGTTCTGGAGACAGCTGGGGTTTTAGAAACCATTTATCCCCAACCAAACTGAACAGCCTCCAACATCCATCAGAGTCCTCATGAGACCTGAAACAGAGCTAACCCCTATGGAGGCCTCTGCTTCTGCAGCTGCGGTACTACAGGTGCCTGAGTTACCACTTCAAGAGCTTGCCAAGGCATCTCTCCATGGCCCTGCAGGCACATCCCTGTAAGTCAGATGAGGATAAACTGCTGCTGGGACACCTCAGCTGGCTGAGGTCATTAGACAGGGACAAGTTGTTCATCATCCTAGCTCCTTCCCTGCTCAGAGTGTAGCACACAGGATAAAGACTGAAAAACTGGTATCAAAGCCAGTCCTGTGGCCAGTGACCATGGGTATTGAGCCAGTGAGACAAAGGTGACTTTGATGCACTGAAAAACTTCCTCTGAGACACAGGGATCCTGCAGCTACTCCAGAAGAAGTGCAGCTGCACACTTGCTTTCAAGGTCCCATATAATGTGTAGTCCAAACCCTGATGAGAAAATTCACACAATTTAACAAGTTTGCTTAAGGTTGTAGTAAGAAATCAGGAGGCAGACCACAGGTAGCCTTTTTTGCAAGCACCTAGGTAAGATTTCTCTCTTTCCCTATCATTTTGCCTTTGGGCAAAACCAATCTTTTCCTCTATTTAAACATCATCATCCCATTAGAGTCTTAACAGCTCAGTCACAGGAGGCAAAATTAATGGCACCAGGACAACATAGTTACCCTAAGGCTTACAAATCAAGGTGACATTTTTTTGTTGGGTAATGATGCCTTTCGTCTGTGAGGTTGTCCTTTCTATGGGATTTCTGTCAAGTTCATCACCCTGACTGCCTAAGTATAATCATGCCCAGTAAACAAAGAATTCGTTCTTCCTTAGAAGTGTTCAACACAATCCAATGTTGATTATTATGCTTATGTCACTTATTATTAATTCATGATAACAATAACTACTAAATAAACAAACAAACCTCCAAATAAAAACAACAAACAAACAACAACAACAACAAACCCAACCCAAACCAAAAAATCTGTAGGGGCAGAGGTTTCAAGAAATGCAGTAATTGTATGGTACTTTGCACTGATTCAATTTGCTGGTAAAATCAAATAAAGATGAAATTATTGTTCTGCTTCATCAAGCTAAAACCAACATCCTCTGAAAGTTCATCTGTCATATATAATAACTTAGCATGCTGAGAATGCCATTTGTCCTGGTAGGAATATGGCAATGATTTTGGGTGCTTACTGTTGCCTTCAAGACTCAGAATCACATTCTGTGTAATCAATACATATTTATGATCAACAGCCTAAGGCTAAGAGCCACAAAAGCACTTACAGGACCAGAGAAAAACCTGAAGAGATCTTTAGGTGTCTAAAATCTTTTTAGGACTCTCATTCCCATCGATATCACTCAGTCCAAGAATTACCAAGTGTCTGAGAAAAACATGTGAGCAATACCACTTATGAAAATGATATCTTTCAGACTGGGGGGAGACACAACTTGCCCTACCCATTGAAGGTGAGATATAGAGACATTTCTGGATGGAATCAGCAGGAAAGCATGACAGATAGCAGAAAGTACAATTTTTCCCTAGTTTCAGCTGCCTGTTCCCAGCAGTGCACATGCAGGCACACACACAAATATACATGAACAAAATAACAAAAAGTGAACTATACTCTTACATCAAGATTTAAGCTGCTTCCCTTCACTTGCTTGAGAGGGCATCTGAGCAAGTATGTGGCCCTATGAAATGACCTGGATGTAAAAGGGGAATGTAATATTCCAGAACTGAAAGTTCTTCTTCAGCAAAATACCACTGAGGCCTCCCAAGACAAATACTCCAGTGATTGTCAGGTCCAGGTGATTACAGGAAGAGTCACAGAAAGAAAATTCTTTGGAGTAAGTACTGCTAAAGCCATCTCTCTATATATATAAATTGACACAGTTTGAGCTCAAACAATGAATAGTCAATTCCTGAAGTGGTATGTGAGTTTTCAGCTGTGGGACTATTGCTGAATGTAACAGGAGTCATGCTGGTAAAATCCTATCAGCATTTCAAGGAAGGAGAATCCCTGCTAAGATGCACTTTTTTGTGCCTTAAAGCTCTTGCAAAAATTGTTGGATTGGCATGCTTCACATTCAGTGAATGCTTTTATCCATAGACCCAGTTCTGGAAGAGGAAGGTAAGTCTCACTCTACAAAGCCTCTTCAGTTCTGCATTTGGCATTACAGGATAGGCCATATGAGGTGTTCATTCTTCCCTGACTCTTTCTGCTGAGGCTGATAACAGAAACATACATTACTGTCAGCTCTGGGTTACAGTGGGATATATCCATATAGGTAATCTAACAGACACTGAACAAGAACAATTTTCGGGCACTATTTTATCTTGCTTCACAAACCAGGAGTTCAGAAAAGAAAAGCCCTTTAAACAGTTGACATGCTTCTGATTTACCCAGCTAACCTGAGCTAGTCTACAAAGAATATATAGCCATAGCAGCCACAACAGATTGTACAAATGTGCTAGAGCTGGCTTTCATGTAGGTAGTTTGAGGGATGGTACCAACGTAGTGATGGCAGGCTGGAATTCACCGGAGGCCATTAACCTCCAACATTATAGCTTGTGCTGAGCTCTGTATCATTGCAGTGCTGTGCAGTGCATCTCTGAGAAAATCACTTGAAAGTTCACTCAGACATTTCTACACAACCCTCAGCAACACCTGTGACTGCGTGCAGCCAGTCCCAGAGCTAAAGTCTTCCATGTGCAAATGAAACTGCGGAAATAAGTCTAAAAAACAGTGAATCAGAAATCTTACATCTGGAAACTTCCCATTGGAACTACAAGATTGAGTGCAAAGTTATTTAGAATTTATGTCAACTTTGAGAATATTCAAATCAATCTTTTAATCTTTCATATGTCCATCAAATTGTTTTTTCTTTCTCTGAGCTTTCCACTACTCTTTCAAATTTCCGAGTCATGACAAGCATCTCTTTGCAAGGCATCTCTTTTTAAAGTTTTCCTTCTTCCAACACAATAGAGCAATGGATAGTATTTGGGCAAATGGAATTGTTTGCTTTTCTTCTGACATTAAAAGATCCAGACCCCTATTTCTCTTCTTATCACAAAACAGTGTCAAGTGTCCCTCAGCCTCTCTGGGAGCAGGTAGCAGGGATGCTCCTCACACCTGATCCTGAGAAACTGCTCAGTTGCACTGCATTAATGAAAACAGAGCTCTTCCCTGCTCATTGGCATGTGAACTGCATAACATGTGCAGAGGCCTGGGACACTCCTGAATGTGGTTAAATAAAAGATGGTATTACATCTACAGTCATGAAATCTGCACTCCAGCACAGGGTCAGACAAACTCCTTCTGGGTAATCTTATTAATAATGTTTTATGAAGCCAAAGTAGCCAACTCATCTAAGAGACTGCATGGAACCACAAGATATAAATATGTTCACTGAGAAGAGAAGGCAGGAGGGAAGATCTAATTAATGAAAAAAAAAAAAAAAAGAAAGAAAAGTATTAATAATAATTTTTAAATGTTGTTACCGGCCTAGGTTTCTATTTTCAGTAAGAATGAAGCGATTATTTTTTCTTGGCATACTCATTTCAAAATATTTCTTTAAAAAGAAATGTTACTTTGTTCATTTCTCTCTAAATATGTCTTACTTTGTTCTTTGTAATTCTGATCTTGTGTTGCAGAAATTAATGGAAGTTCAGCTATAAGTGTCAATAGCTATAGTCCCAAATAAAGGGCTTAGACAATACCTATCTCTGTGGCCACAGAAAGGACTCAGAATCAATTTTAACTCCTTTCTTGTTCCTCTGAGCCTCAGACAGTCATTTTATTTCACAATTCTGCCAGCTTTTTCTCCATAATGTTCCTTGTTTTACTGTCTGAAGCCATATGCAGGACTTGAATTATAAAAGCAGCTTATGTGACTATATTAGAGAGCAGACATTGATTTATGGCTGATATGGAATTATACACCAAATGATACATGGGACAGAGGTGAACAGTGGGATTTAGACAAATAGGATGGTTCAGTGATAGGGACAAATGACAACAGAAATGGTCAGGAGCTGGTATAGATATCAATCAGCAACAGGTCAGAGACACTGACCCAAACACCCACCACATCTTGCACTAACAAAATAAAATTTTCATTTTATTTTTAAGTATTTCCCATTTTTTACCTCCTTACAATTCAACTCATTTCCACACAATGTGTTCATAAGATTATTTTGAAATTAATTCCTCCATACTGACTCTCATCTTCAATACTCCCATCAGTCGATCTGTTGCTTGTTTAACTCAGCCTCCTATCCCTCTCCCTCACACATCTCCTTTCCTTTTGGAAATCTCATATCTGGTCTCCCACATCCTAAATACAAAAAAGGATCTGTGCTTTTACTGCAAGACATCCTTAAGGTACTTCTTGGGTGTCTTTCACAAGCATTTTTTTCTGTTATCAGTTCTTCGTATATATAAAATGACTGGGAGAATGTCAGGGGAATGAGAACTCTTTGCCAGCCTAAAAAATAAGTATCTCATAAACTGACTGCCTTACTTTTTTATCAATACCACACCGGCTCTTTGATGCAGGATGCTCACTGCACTGCTGTGAGGAGCACCGCACAGCTTTCACATAGGCTCAGAGCTCTGCTGACTTAAACCATGCTTCAGGGTCAGGGCATATGATCTTCCTCTGGCTTCTACCACCAATAGTCATGCTGAGCAGAAGTCTTCTACAAAGTCGTCCAAATGAGACTATGTCCACACTAAGAAACTTATTGACCTAAACTGAATCTATCCTAATTACTTTGAACTTTGGTAAGTCAAACTTATATTTTATTAAAAAAACAAGGAGTTAAAATCTGGTTTTAACAGACTGTGTGTGCTTTACCTCACATAAAACACACCTCAGAAGTGTGACAAAACCAAAACTCTCAGGGGTATGAAGCCAAAGAGCGCAAAAGTATTCGCAGGAGTACAGACCCAAAGAGCTGAAAAATTCTCCCAGATGCTTATTTTCAGATGTTTTCTATAAACAGACTGGCCAAAGGCTTTTAACACCTCAGAGTACTCCATCTGATGGGATATCACTGTCTGAAAAGGAAAATTGCTGCAGTCTGAAACTTACGTGGAGTGAACACATCTTCATTTTTAGTTTAACATGAGGGAGAGTATGCACATAAGTTTATGCACAGGCAACAGGCAAATTCACAACTGGAAAAAAAAAGGAGTTTTTACATATGCTCCTGCTTTGGCACCATGCATGTAATTTTCATCTCTTCAACAACTGATTTAAATTGCAGTGTGAGAGTTTACAGCAGCATTCTGAGCAAGCTGTTCTGGTGTTTTATTTATTACTTAGGACTAATTCTTTATCAGACATAGTAAACAGTGCAAGAAGAAACAGCAATTCTGATACGATAGTTTCATAGCCTGAGACACAGACATAAAAACAACACACATCGGGAATGTAGTCATTAGAGGCAGCCTAACATAATGAGTATCGATCTGGTAAATTTTAATCCTAGGTTTTCCCTGACTAATTATGTCAGTTTAAGGAAAGCATTTAGCCTTTTCTCAGATATATTTCCCCAAGGACAAAAGCAAGGGAGATAACCTGTAGTTGTGTTCCTGGGGTGGAGGAGCAAGGAGTTTGGTCGTGCAGTGTGCATCAGTTGAGTGTTGGTTACCATTGTTAAGGGAGAGTGCTCACAATTCAGCTAGTCACAGATGTGCCCAGCTGCTTCTCTGCAGCCCTGGGCTTTGGAGACACAGAAACACACAGGTAGAGGTTATTAGCTTTTGGAGAAGAGCATCATTCTGCTACGGTGCTTCCACAGACAGCCCGCTGTTTGCTACAGCCAAGGAAATCTCAGCCCCATGGCAGGCAGAAGAAGATGCAGTGGCTGATGCTTTGGTGCAGAATACCCAGGCCCTTGTGGAGGAACCCTGTGTTCCATGGGCAAAACACAATTGTTCAGCACAGAGGGGTTCCACTGGCAGAGAGCAAGAAATCTGCAGTGGGTTCTTTGTGCACTGTCCTGAGACTGTGATTACAGCAGGTACCTCCTTCAGGATCCACTGCTCAGACCACTCTGCACCAGATCAACATACACAACCTTACACTGAAAAATCAGTCAAGCATTTCATTCTTTCCTTCTAAAACACAATCAGTTTTGTGGCCAATAACAAAGTATTGAGAGATTTCATGCAGAAAGGGTCCTTTCTAAGAACTTCTATGCCTGTCTCAGATTGAAGGGATGTTGACTCGCATCTCTTAGACTACAAGGCTGTGGGTCTCTTGGAAAGTGGGGTGGGATATCTCTCACTGTCTCTTATTCAGAGGAGGTAGGATTCATCCTAAAGTGCAGCTATAGTCACTGCTAAAAATACTTCTATCTTAGTGGTCGGGGCAATTATCAGGAAATGTGAGAGAAGTGCTGTTTCTCAAACCCTGTCCTTACAACATTTTCTGTAACAGTCACATCAGCTGCACCTAAGGTGTACTGGCTACAACAGGCACTTCTGTGCATCTCATCAAAGTGGTCAAAAGTAAAGGCCCTCCTTTCTCAGACAATCAGCTACATTGAAAGTTTGAAAAGTCATGTTCCCTTTGCATTTTTTTCCCTGGCTTAGTCAAATTTGAATTCTTTGCTTCAAAATAGACATCTCAGAATCATTTATACTCCTTTGGATCAGATAGAGAACTCTTTAAGCTGAGGGAAAACTGGACCAAAAAATCTTCTATGTATTGCAGAGGAAGGCAGGCCACCCAGAGACACCATTTGTTTGGGGGTGACAGCGTGGCATGTTAAGTGATTACAGAGCCACACTGAGAATCTTTTTCCTGTGGAATATAAGGCAGGCTCTGAGATGCCTGGTCCATATAGGGAGATGGAGGTGGAGCAGTGCCTCATCAGAGGGTCTGAATTTGGGTTAGGAGAGAGGTGGGTGCTTGGTGAAGCAGACTGGGGCAGTTCTGTGCACACTTGAGAGCGAAACTGAGAGAATCTTAGGAACTTTAAGTGAAACAGTAATGTACTGCCAAGTGTTACAAAGCAGGTGGATCAGAGATTTCCAGGGAGGGGGCATGGGGGTGTTTGTGGGCTCAAATTCCACCTAATTCCTCTTTTAAATGCTTTCTTCTTTTATTGACTCATGAAGTGCTAACACGTAGTTGATGCATCAGGAGTAATGATTATGTCTTCATTCCCTGGTAATACTTGAGGATTGCTGGTGGCTGGCACAGTTCAAATAAGCCACTAGGCTGCTCTTATTTAACTCTCATAAGTAACCGAATGCCTGGCAAATTACACTTCTCTCTCATGTACTGTACTGCTTAGATCTTGCACAGTTTCCAGTATCAGAGCCTTTATATTTCTGCAAATTTAGAATTTTAATCATGGGCTTGGTGTTTATGACATTGTGAGGTCACTATTTATGCCACACATTGTGCACCCTTCATCTTAGAGCTCTGCCAGACCCTGTACCACCCTGTCTGCATCATCTGGGGGGCTCCTCTCTGCAGACTTAAAATCACACATTCCTGTGAAAGACTGTGAAATACATATTTGGAAACTGAACTGTCAAACATACATTTTCTGATTACTTAATCAGAGATTTATACGGACCCACACCCCACGGCCAAACACCCAAGAACCCCCCCAGCATACACAGAGGAAGTGGAGCAGTAATGCAGAAGAATGGAACTTTGAACCAGCAAGGACCTGCATGAGGAAGAGGCTTTCCCTGGAGGCTGAGGTGCCCTCACAGAAGCACTTCACCGCTCTGGAGAGTGAAGAGGAAAGACCTGTCAGATCAGGATTGTTGCTGGAACTGAGTGAGGCAGCTCCATCTGCTCCCTGTGTAACAACCTGTGCAGCTGAGAAAAGGTGACAGTGGGTGACTCTTCCACGAGGTATGGAGGGAGGCACCTGTGTGCTCTCAAGAGAGGTGAGCTGCTTACCCTCATACAGCCCACTATTACCCACTGCTGCTAGTTCATGTGGGCACCAGTGACATAGCCAGGAGCAGCCTGAGCAGTATCAGGAGATTAGAGAGCCCTGAGCATGGTGATAAGGGACTCTGGAGTGCTGGAAGCTCTTTCATCAATCCTGCTAGAGTTGCAATCAACAGCTCAATGTCCCAGTCCAACAGCTCATGTCAGTATTGGGACTGGTGCTGCTTAACATCTTTGTCAGTGACATGGACAGTGGGACTGAGTGCACCCTCAGCAAGTGTTCTCATGACACTCAGCTGTGTGGTGTGCTTGACACACTGGAGGGGAAGGGATGCCATCCAGAGGGTCCTTGAGAGGATTGAGAGGTGGGCTTGTGAGAACCTCATGAAGTTCAATGAGGCCAAGTGCAAGGTCCTGTATGTGGGGCAATGCTGGGCAGAGAATGGATTGAAAACAGCCCTGAGGAGAAAGACTTGGACATGACCCAGCAATGTGCGCTCACAGCCCCGAAAGCCAAACCTGTCCTGAGCTGCATGAAAAGCAGTGTGGGCAGCAGGGAGAGGGAGAGGACTGTCCTCCTTTGCTCTACTCCCAAGACACCCTACCTGAGATACTGCATCCAGCTCTGGTACCCTCAGCACAGGAAAGACATGGGTTTGTTGGAACAGGTCCAAAGAAGGGCCACAAAAATGATCAGAGGGATGGAGAACCTCCTCCATGAGGACAGACTGAGAGAGTTGGGGCTGTTCATCCTGTAGAAGAGAAGGCTCTGGGGAGACCTTACAGCAGCCTTCCAGCCTACCTAAAGTGAGCCTACAAGAAAGCTGGAGAGGAGCATTTTACAAGGACATGTAGGGACATGTAGGACAAGAGATAATGTCTTTAAACTGAGAGTAGGTTTAGGCTAGATATTAGAAAGAAATTCTTTTTTTGAGGGTGGTGAGACACTGGAACAGGCTGCCCAGAGAAGTTGTGGATGACCCATGCCTGGATGTTCTCAAGGCCAGGTTGGCCTGAGATCTGAGTAATCTTGTCTAGTGGAAGGTGTCCCTTCCTGTGGCAGGGGGATTGGAACTAGATGTTCTTTAAGGTCCCTTCCAACCCAAACCATTCTAGGATTCTATGGAAATCTATAGAAGAAAAAAATAAGCAGGCTTCAACTGCATAGAAAATTTAAGTGTGAACATGACACTGGATGTAATAAAAACATTACACTTAAATTAGAATATGATCAAAACAATAGCATCTCCTCCTTTGATATCAAAGGTCTTTAGCTCTGTTTTGACATTATCTCATAAATCCCCTTTGCAGTTTATGCAGCAGCTAAATAATGATCCATGACAACAGCCAAATCTATTGATATCTCTTAATTAAATAATTGGTTCTGAATAAAGGCAACACACCAATACAATACGGATGACTGTGGCTAAACATTTATATATAAAAGAAGACCTGGACAGATCCTCAGCTAGGATGCCAGGCAGCACTGGTTAGCTTGTGCTTTACACTGCTGCATGCTCACAGCCTTTCTGGCTTGCCTTGGAAGCAGCTGGCTGCAGGAAGCTCAGAAGGAGATCCAGGGAATGAGCAAACAGCCAAGCAGCGTAGATAATCACGGGTGCCTTGAGCTTGCTGTCTGGCCCCATTTGTCTAGTAGCCTAGACATAACCTAACTAGCCATGCAACACATCCAGCTTATTCATGTTCTGAGAAAGAACCTGAAACTGAAGTAAGAGAGGAAGAAGTGCAAGGTTCATAGCCCTTTTTTTCTTTCCCCCTAGCAGTTTTAAAAGAAATACAGTTGAAAGGATCCTTCTGCCTAAAAATGTACATACCTATGGCAGAGACTGAGCATCATTTCCTTAGTGTCATTTTTGCAGTTGAAGAAAAATAAACCAAAACCAAATAAACCCCATTTCCTGCGGGTAAGTATCCTCATGCAGCAATGAGATGTGTGTACACAGCTTTATCTGGAAACAGTATAAAGTTTTAGATCTTTCAAGACAGAAAATAAACCAGAGTCTTACCTTCCTAATAATATATGCTTGGACATCTTAAGCATATATTTATGCTTAAGGCATATGCTTAAAGCATTTAGGGAGTGCAATAGTCTGGCCAGAAATCAAAACTGGCCCAGTAGTCTCCCTTCTCCTATAATGAATCTTCATCCCATGCCCTGAAACTTGAATTCATCAATAATGTGCCCTTTCTTACTACACGCTGCTCTGCCTGAACAGGATTTGAGTCTCCATTGGACTTGGCCCTTTGAGCCTTTGAACTTGGCCCTTTGTGAAGAATAGCCTGGTACAGGACATTCACCACATCTGACTTCATGGCCAGTAATTATTATCACCTGAAGTGTAGTGGAAAGGTTGTTAACCACTAGAGAACAAATTGCTACAGTCCCACAGCTTTTCTTTGGTATGCTTTTCAACATTTATATGTCTAGATTAAAGTCAACTTTTTGCAGACAGATCCTCTTATCATGTGCATAGAAACTTCTTTTATTTATTAAGCTTGATGCCATTAGTTTCACCCTGAAATGTCATTCAGTGTTTTCCATTCATGTTTTTTAAGCATTTCATTACTGGTCAACTCAGGGGCCAAATAAGTAAGCAATGGGTTTGAACATATGGGAAAACCTGATCCTTGCTGCCAAGGAGTTAAAGTATTAAAGTGCATAAGCCATTTCCTGTAACAGTTGTCAGGCTAATTTTCAGTAAATTACTTAGTCCATGTGTTTATTATTCAGATATAAACCCACAGACTCGGAATGAAAATGGCATTACACTGCTGTAATCACAGACTAATCTTTTACAACTATGGCCCTACACCCCCAAAATGCATCACTAACAAAACAGCAGCTTACGAGCAAGTTAATTCACGCTGTATTGCACCAGCCAGTGATGAGGGTAACATTAATAGGCACTGTTGCTGCACACCTCCATATAATTCCATAAAAATCAGAATGCTCCTTAGTAAATAATGATTCCATGGGAAAGATTTAATTTAAAACATGGAATGAAATACAATACAAAGAAAATCATCTTCATCACAAATATTTTCCATACCTGAAGATTACACTTCTGCAGCTCTTGGTGACCAGCTCCCCTGCTCTGTACCCAGTGCATGACAGCCAGCCTATTACTTAAAGTATTTGGCATAAGGGACATAGCAGTGCCTATAGATAATGGGTTTTTTTCTATCTGATAATTCCAGATTATGTTTGGATTTTAAGTGGTGTTAGGTGATGAAAGTGCTTTAAAAAGTAGAAATAATTTAGGACTCTCTGAAGATCAACATCAGCTAGGAAATGTTAAATTCAAGTTGGCTTTCCATTAGCCCCACATCTCATGTTGTGATTCAGTTTTAGATTGATCCCTTGTATCATGGCATTACATGCAGTGCTCTTGAGCCTGAGCTGAATGTACACTAAGCTAAGATACCACTTCACCATCCCTGGTTTCTAGCAATGAGAACGAACATTCTTGGCTAGTTTCATAACACAGGTACCCTACGCTGCTATTTCTGAGGTTTATTTCACTTTGAAAGCAAAGTGAGCACTGGAGAAAGTAAAAGACTGCTTCTCTTGGGTTTTACCATTTAAAAAATAGAAAATTAATATTAATAAAGTAAAAGTGCATCATGCAAGTCTCATCTTTTATTATTTTACAGAAGCCATGCTCAACTGATGTTATAATTGAAGAAGAAACTGCAATTCAACTCATAGGACCATGAGCATACATTTGCTGTCAACAGAAAGACTCTCAGGGACTTCAGTTAGTACTAGATTGCAGTCTTCATATTTACATTTAAAAGTATTCCCCTCTGTGTCCTTACAGAAATTATTAGCCTATTCAAACTCAATGAAAGGTAAGTGGAAGATGAAAAAGTATGCATTAAATATCTGACAGAGAGCGATTAAAGAAGGGCAATTTTGAGAGCTGTCACTCTGGCACTTCCTTCTGGCTTTTCATCAGGGGGATATCCCCTCTTAGTTTCTGGTCATTTTGTATCCAACCTCTTGGTGAAACAAAAAGAAAAAGAAATATGTTCCTTTGCATTCAAATGATAGTATAAGAGGGAACAATACAAAAGAGAAAGTATCTCTCATTGTACAGTACTTCTGGAAAAAAACCAAGCAGAAAACCAAGAAAAACCACACACAAAAAAATCACAACCAAAAAAACCCTGTTGTTGATGTCTAAATGTTTATATATTCACCTGTTGCTCTCCCACTATCTTCCTGAATTTTTTAATTTGCAAGAACAATATAGGAAAAAGCAGTCACTAATGATGAAATGCTTTATCTGGATAAAACACCTTGTTCCAGTAAGTAGCGTTTTCCTCTCTCTTTACAGAGCACAGCCTTTATTTCGAAAATTAATCTAATAGCTGCTGTTTTCCAGTAATTCAAACTAGTCATAAAAGTATATTTAATTATTGTATAATCAGTGGCATAGGATAAATGTGTTCTACTCAGTTGCATTTCCATGAAATCAGACTTTTCTGACAATTTAAAATGCCTGTAGTAGACTCAGGAAAAGCTGTGTAACTGGTCTAAAGCAGAAAAAGCTAGATAAATGCATGAGTAGAATCAGAGAATCACAGAATAAACTGAGCTGGAAGAGACCATCAGGATCATCAAGTCCAGCTCCTGGTCCTGCACAGGACGCCCCAAGAGACAGACCATGTGCCCGAGAGCATTGTCCAAATGCTTCTTGAACTCTGTCAGGCTGGTGCTGTGACCACTTCCCTGGGGAGCCTTTTCCAGTGCCCAACTACACTTTGGGTGAAAACTCTTTTTCTAATATTGAACCTAAACCTCAGGGGAGGTTGAGTTCACACAACTTCAGGCCACTCCCTTGGGTTCTGTCACTGGTCACCACAGAGAAGAGATCAGCATCTGCCCCTCTTCTTCCCCTAATGGGGATGCTGAAGACCACAATGAGGTCTCCCCTCAGCCTCCTCTTCTCCAGGCTGAACAGAACAAGTGACCTCAGCCACTCCTCAAACTGCTGCCCCCCAAGACCCTACAAGGAGAGGCTGAATAGTGGCACAATTATCTTGATTCACAACGTCTTTTCTGAGACACAGTAAACAAATATTATACCCAGACTAATATCAAAGCCAGATAGAAGATCCCTAGTTTAAACCATTGCTTCAGTGGCCTCTTTTATGATAAAGAGTTCTTTCCTTAAAATATGGAAAGTGTTATGAATCAGGTAATCATTCAGCATTTCATACGTTCTTCCATTTATTTTATTAATATATCAGTATTGTACAATAGACCTTACCCCCAAAATTATCTCAAACATATTTAAGAATGTTAAAAACCTAAAAAAGTTATTATGGACACAGTAAAGACTCAGTAAAAAAAAAAGCAAACTTTTCATACTAAATTCAAGCAAAATAAATTTATTTTCACTCCTTTGCAGCTGTCCTTATTCTTTAGAAGGAAGAAGCATGCAATATAGAACAATAAGTATTTTCAATTTTTTTGAAACATTAATGAGACTTGGGCAACTAGAACATGGATATTGACTAATAAACAGGGTTATCAGCTGACAAGGTTTTGACTGGTGATGTGAAATTCAAAACTTCATGATTTAACTCTCTAGTTCTAAACTCTGAGGTCCAAAATACCATTCAAATGAATATAGCAAAGAACAAGAAGAACTTTCAGGCGTCTCACCAGAAGACTGAGAGCTCTGGGGGCAGCTCACAGACACGACATTACGAGAAAGCATTCAAGGTCTGTTTGTTTATCAGTTCAAACTGCCACAAAGTACCATCCTGCTCTGGAGTGTGACTTACGAAAAAAATCAAAAACCAAAATATGGCAGATGCTTTTCCAGTGAGGGTTCATAGGTGTCAACAGGCAGCAACTTCGCTTTGGTAATGCAAACAAAATACAGGATTCAGAGGGGAGAAGTGTCTGTCAAACAGCTCAGCATGCACCAGCCATACATTACCGTGCACACCCTACCTGCTGTGCACACCCTACCTGCTCTACACACTTGAGTATCAGGGGAGCAAAGCTATGAACCTGTGTCCTATGTTTTTCGTGAAATGGTTGTAGACACATACTGGGAAGCAATAGAGAGCTGTCTCTAAGTCATGTATGTACATGGGACTGCTGCTATTACTGTTTTTTGTCTGAGATACAAGAGATTAAGATTTTTTAGTGTCCCTCCCACTTAAAGAGCAGGAATAATTTCTTAAGGATTGATACCTTGCTCAATTCAGGCAATTTCTGCCTTCATTTATGTTTTCTAAAATTTCACTGATACTCATGCAAACACACAAAATGAATGTGAGAGATTAATGCAATATTACATACTATAAGCTGATGTGAACACCAGTTCAGGAACTCAATAAGCACTTTGAAAAATACTCTGAAATTAAGACTTTAGACTTCACTGACTTGGTTTTTTTAACTTATCAGCTTTCAAACCTTTGGATCTGAAATCCATACTAGTTTGCTCCTCACTCAGGCATAGGAAGCAGTCAAAAAAGGCACTTTGTTCTAAATCTTGTAATTTGCACATGTGGAACAGAGAGAAGAAACTGATCTTTGATCTAAATATAATTAAACACTTTTCTCATTGACATGTGAGCTTCTTCTCTCCTTACAGTTCATTCACTGGCTAAGAAATGATTATTTTTTCCAGCCATTATCAACCTTCACAGCGCTGCTAAAAAGGCTTAATACAGGAAAAAACACATTTCAGTGACCAAAGCTAATAGATATGAGTTGCAAATGTATACTGGCATGAGATTTGCTAAGGGAGAAAGCATATTATCAGTTTTCAAAGTAAAACCATATTCTGAGCTTTAAATTGGCACAGAGGAGATTATTTTGGTGGAATTATAGGACTCTCCCAAAATGCTAAATATTGGCAATGAAAACTTCTCTCCCAACTCATTTCATAGAAAGCCACAGGATATTCTGTGCTCTTCTGTAGGGATTTACAGGACTACAGCAAGGAAAACTTGCTTTGAGTAATAATGCTTGCAAAAGAAGCTTCCAGTACACAGCTTGCTTTATGCTGGGATGGTGGTGATGATGTTCCACATATCAGTCCAAATTTTGCAAGAAAAGGAGACTGTCATGGAAATGCCAAACAGAATACAGTTTCTATATTTTATCGGGATCCTGAGACTTTTGTTCTTATCATTCATTCAGCATTTGCAGGATAAAATCTTCCCTGTACATTCCTTCCGTTCCCCCTGCCTTGGGGAAGAAGTTTTACTTTCTTTGACTTGAAAGAAAACGTAGATTTCTTTTTTCTTCAGACACTGCTATAAAGAAGACAATATCTCAGCATGGAAGTTTTAATGATATTGTCTTTGTGGCTTAAAAATTTCAGGAACAAGTCATCTCATTTGGTTTTAGTGTGAAGCCCATAATCCTATTTACTACGTTAATTTAGTAGGGTCTTCAGAAGCATTTTCTGACAGCTGAACATTACTGTCATGTCAAAAGAGGGTTTTCAAGCTCTGGACCCTTATTACCTACACTGGTCTCCTAGTGTACCCCATGGATCAACTGTTCTCCATGGCAATATAAGACTGGAAAACTGAAGTTATTGAAAACATAATCTAAACCCAGAGGTTAAAAACCCCTCAAAACCTGTAATTTGTCCCAAAATTTATCAATTAATTAATTAGAAGTCTTAGAAAACTTACCTTTAAAATTTGGTCTGATTCTAGCATCATACCCCGATGTCCTTCCCATCAATTTGTCCAAAAAATCTGAAGGAGACAGGGTCTGTGAGGGGGATTTTCCAGATCTTGAATCATGTTCTTTACAGAAAGTCGTCCTAAATAAATTATTAGCCACCATTAGCTAATATTTAGCTTGTATTATATTCAAGTCATGGAGAAATTACAGCACTAAATAAAATTGTCTCAATGCAGTGAAGGTAGCAATTAATATTTTTAAAGAGCAACATACTCTACCTTTCATCTGAAAACTTTATTCTAGAAATAAAGATGAGTTTCAGGTATTGTGCATGAACACAATTTTCTATTCAGAAAAAAACTTAGCTTTAAAAATAAATTTGTTACAGTTTTAAGACTTTAGAATATTCAATTTACTCTTCACCTTAACACGTAGATCCATCTTAGAGTGACTTTGATATCCTATTTTATATCATTATTTTAATTACATGGATGCTGTTAAAATATTATGTTAACAGTGGTTTAAGGTGATCTTAAACTTCCAAACAACAGCCAGCAACACTTAAAAAGCAACACTGAAAAATACCGGGTTTGTTAATGTCAGGAAAGATACAGATAGAAAAAAACCTGGCTTTTACAGATGCTACCCAGAAAAGACTTAAATCATGCTAGAGAGTGTCTGGATTCTTTCCCAACCCGGCAAAAAGGGTTCCAGAGTAAGTCACAACCAATCTTAGGGGGGTTTCACCCCCCCACTCAATGAGCATTGAGTAATAAAATTTATTATGGTATTTATATGCGAGTCTTTGAACACGTCTGTTTTAAGGATTTAAGAGCAAACTTCTGGTACCATATCATGTGTGTGAAATGCTGTGTACATAGCACATTACATATTGCAAGCACATTATATATTGCAGAGAAAGACAGTTTAGGAGTTCCCCATGGTTGTTCCCCGGGGAGAAAGAAACCAGGATGAAAATGGTCATATTTGGGGTGTAGAGGCACAGACTTAATAATAAAACATTATCTTGATTCTTAAACAACCAGTTTCATTGTCTCTGCTTCCACTTTATCTTTGAGCTAAATTAAAAGTAATTCTGACTGTGACTTCTTAACCACTCTCTGTTTAAATATTTGCCCAAAGGGAACCTCTCAGTTTCAGGAGTCTTTCATGGGGCATTTTCACGCATCTACACGCAAGTACAAAAAAATCAGATATACATGTGATCATCTGAAATGAGAAGCAAATATCAAATCCTTTATCTCGCTACAAAAGAGAAACAATTCACCAGAATTGTTAAAAGGCAAGGTGATAGTAAATTCTCGTGGCGTGATTCTACACATTTTTTTCAGGTTCCATTTATAGGAGGTGGTTGCTTATTTTTGCTTTTGTCAATGGCAGGGTACCATTACAAATATCTTTAATATTTAATACACAGCAGATGATATATCCAACTTAAATAATGAAATAATTCAGTTAAGAAAATAAAAACTGGAAAATTAATACGCTACACTTATTGCTAGACAAATTACTTCTGTTTGCATTCAGAGCCCACTAGCAATGAGTCGTGTTGCGAACCCAGGCTCACAAATATAAACACTGCTTCACTCTGTCACTACATGTATACCTCATGACTCTTAGAAAAACACTTTTACATGCAGATACGTGGGTACGTGCAGATGCACAGCAGCATACAGTACAATAACAAATCTCATCTTACATGCAATTATGGTTAATAAGACTGACCTGTTTGCTTAGTACCACAAAAAAGTCAATAGCTGAAGCAAAAGCTCATGAAACATTAAAAAAAATTCAGAAACACTGGTACTTTAAGTGAACACAATACTAGTCTGATCCAGGGTTTTCCCAAAATCAGAGGGCTGGTTCTCTAATTTCAAATAACTACATCCCTGACAAAACTGGTACAATCATTTCCAAAGATTGAAGAGGAGGGAACCAAAGCAACTTCCTAAACAACCTCTGCCGAGAGCTGAGAATTTGCATTTTGGAAGAAAAGCCGAAGAAAATGTTCTTAGCTATACTGATACACGGTGAAAAAACCCCACATCTTTGCATCAGAAAATGGAAAATAGAACACCCAAACTTGAGATTATTATTTTTTGTGTTTGTTACCAAGCAACGAGTCTCTGAGTGTAAAAGGGATAGTCTATATAGAATGAACACAAAACACTCTCAAATACAGCAAACAAACTAGGTTATTGTGACATAGTATCTTTATAGTTATGATCCTCACAATCTTTTGACAAATATTATTACAGAGTGGTATCACCTACCTGAAGTGGTTTGTCTCTAAGAAAAATGCAAACAAGGTTGTCAAAATTTTCACTAGCTGCCGGTTCATTCCTCCTGCTTTCTGTGATGATTTGGAAATATCCCAGAAACGATTCCAGAGAGATGCAGGGAAAAAGTAAGCTGCTGCTGCCTAGATTTCCAAATTCAGCAATAATTTAATTTTCTTGACAATCAGGAAGAGAAGGTCTGGATCTCTACAAAGTAGGGGTAAAAGAGAAGTGCCAGTCCTTGGAATCATGGTCAGGTCAAGCCTAGGCTCATCTCCAGCAGTCAGCACAAAAGAGATAAGGCATCAGACACAGTTGTTCCCCCGACTTGCTTTTGATGATGGAGGGAAAAAAAAACCCAAAAAAACAAATAATAAGAAGAAAAGAAATTGAAAGAAAGGGGAGAAAAAAGGAAAAGAAAGGAAGAGAAAACCCAACTATGCGAGGAGCATCAGGCAAAAGGGAACAGCGCTGAGAGCAGTTCTGTTATCGGTATGTTTTATTCCCCTTTCGTTTTGAAAATTAGTATTTATGAACGGTGGTGGGGCTACTGGGTCGCTCTGCTTTTCCCCTCTTTGGNGCCGGGAACGCGGGACTGCGCGGAACTGCGCCCCTTCCACTCCGCCCTGCGCCGGGCACCCACCCCGAAAAGGGGCGGCTGAGACGGGACCCCATCACCGTGTTTGAATGTCGGAGGTAGGGGTGTCGAGAGGAGGATGCCAGGGTCTTGTCGGTGGTGCCATCCTGTAGGAGGCGAGGCGCCAAGCAGAAGCTGATGCACAAGTTCCACCTGAACATGAAGAACTTTACTGTGAGAGGCTGTCCTGAGAGGGTGCGGAGTGTCGCTCTCTGGAGATATTCCAGAAACGGTCTGGACACAATCCTGTGCCATGTGCTCTAGGATGAGCCTGCTTAAACAGGGAGGTTGGACCAGGTGACCCACTGTGGTTCCTTCCAACAGGACTGATTCTGTGACAGGTGTGGAAGAGGATGGTCCCCACAACAGCAGCTGGCTCCTCTCATGGGAGCTACTTTATAAAGACCCAAGTGGGTGTGAGGAGAAGGAGTAATAAAGAGCTGTCTGAGGGGAGCTTGTGGAGAAACCGAAGGGGAAAGATTGCATAGTCTCCATTTCCAGTTGGTTTAATTTCCCCACGGCTTAGAGAAGACAATTCAGCTTTCTAGGGGATGTTGCTGTCTCTAGACCTGGCACGTGGGAAGGAGATCCTTCTCTTTTTATACATGGGATGTTGAAGCAGAGGATGTAATTACCTAAGACTCCACAGATGGCCAATGCCAGAGTAGGTGTGAGGCACAGCTTTGCCATTCTCCACAGTCACAGTCCTGTGTCCTTCCCACAACGATTCCCACAATTGTAATTGCTCAGTTAGAGGTCCTCATGTTAAACCCAAGCTGGCAATGAGGAGTCATGTAGTTCAAGAGGAAGAAAATAATAACTTCCTCTGAAACACAGATAGAAGCTCTGCTTAACACTTTACAACTCTTTAAGCATTTCAATTACATGGTTTTAAATAGGGAGTTGGGGAATCTCATCTTGCCATATTCGGGGAATCTAAAATGCTTTCTCCTCTACTATTACCGTGCTTTGTCCTCTCTACCACCATTGTTTAGTGTCTGATTCTGTATGCTCTGCTTCACCCTGAGAAGAAGCTGGATGTTCCTCCACCAGTTCAGTTTGTTCCTATTGAAAAAGCCTAAATGTTGTGAAAATCAGAATCAAGTCTATTTCAACAATGTGGATATCAATTCCTGCAAAAAAGTTGGGATTTTTACCCATCCTGCACTCTCAAAACAAATGAACTATTGTTCTTTCTTCATTTTTAGGTTCATCTGTATTTTTTAAGTCCAGCTGTATTCTCCTGCCACAGTACCAGTCCACCTGAACACTGCTTCACTTCCACTGAAGTATTTGCACACACACACACACACACACACACACACACACACACACACACACACTTCTCATATCTCCAAGTAAAAAACCTACTGCTTCATGACAGATACTGTTACCATGTGTCTAGTCATCTTAAAAAAAATGCTTCTGAGAAAGAGTTGTTACGTTCACAAATTAGCAAGAGATCAAAGCCACATACTGTTCATTAAATGAAACTCAGTTGTTGCGTTTTGTTTGTTTATTTTAGTTAATAAGGTAGGATGTATCTGAAAAAAAGTAGAAATTAAATAAAATATACAAAATTTTAAAAAAAGAAAATCATAGAATGGTTGTGGTTGGAAGGGACCCTAGAGACCACCTAGTTCCAACCCCCCTGCCATGGGCATGGACACCTTCCACTAGACCAGGTTGCTCAAATCTCCACCCAGCCTGACCTTGAACACATCCAGGGATGGAGTGTCCATAACCTCTCTGGGCAACATTTTGCAATGCCTCACCACCCTCACAATAAAGAATTTCTTCCTAATATCTAATCTAAACCTGCCCTCTTTCATTTTAAGGTCTATCACTACATGTCCTTGTAAAATGTCCCTCTCCAGCTCTCTTGTAAGCTCCCTTTAGGTACTGGAAGGTGCTGTAAAATCTCCCTGGAGCCTTCTCTTCTCCAGGCTGAACAAGCCCAGCTCTCTCATAGGAGAGGTGCTCCATCCCTCCAATCATCTCAATCATCTTTATGGCTTCCTCTGGACTTGCCCCAAGAGGTTGATGTCCTTTTTTGTTCAGGATGACCCCCTGAACCTGGACACAGCACTCCAGGAGGGGTCTTGCAAGAGCAGAGGGGGAGAATCACCTCCCCCGATGGGCTGGTCACGCTGCTTTTGGTGCAGTACAGGATTTCTGAGCTGCAAGCACACATTGCCAGCTCATGTCCAGCTTCCTGTCCACCAACACCACAAAGTCCTTTTCCTCAGGGCTGCTCTCAATCCATCCTCTGCTCAGCCAGTATTTGTGCTTGGGATTTCCTCGATCCAGTGCAGGACCTTGTTCTTGGTCTTGCTGGACTTCACAAGGTTCACGTGGCCCACCTTTCAAGCCTCTCAAGAACCTTCTGCATGGCATCCTGTCCCTCCAGAATGTCAACCACACCACACAGCTGAGTGTCATCGTTAGATTTGTTGAGGATGAACTCCATCCCACCATCCATGTCACTGTCAAAGATGTTAAAATCAACCTTATTAGTGATTTTTAGGCACAAACACCAGATAATGCAATGTTTTATGCACAAAAGATTGAAATAACTGAAAGAGCAACCCAAAGTTGCAAATGTGAGCTAAATCCCTTATTGCCTTAACTGCTGAGTCTGTGTTGGTGGCATAAATTAAGGTCCAGTAGAAGAAAGGCTGTTGAATTTGCTTTTATTAAAGCTATCAATGTTTATCATTAGATGCTGAGCACTGATGCTGAATCACTGCACTGTAACATCACCTAACCCCTTCAAAAGATAGGTCTTTCTACTGTCATATTAAAGAAGAGAGTTTATGTCTCTTACTGCAGTGTCTCATTCTGAGAAATAAAGCTCACAAAGCTGTATCTGGAAATAGTGGAATACTGGTGAGTCAACAAAGAATTGCATTTCAAAGTTTGTGCTTGTTCCCATCTAGATAGAAACCCAATAATAGTGCTGTATATTCTTACCTTAGGTTGAGATATATGGGAAAATTGGAAAGCATGATTTCTATCAGCTGCATGAAAAATCTATGTCTCTTTAACCTACACTGCCACCTGCTTAAAAGTGTGGGGAATCTCAGAACTGCTTGCAGAGTTCCTAACGCAGAAGTCACTGAATATAGCAGATGTCTTTCCAATGAGTCTGTTAATATGGATTTTGTGACATGACATGCTTTTAAAGACCTATAAATGTTCATTACCCTCTTTGGTAATGGCAAGTAACTGAACAGTTCCTTAAGTTTTCTAACTAGAGAAAACCTACTTAAAAGTCTGCTTTCCAAGATTTAGCTGCCACTGGCCATTTTCGGAACTTCATGGCTATTTGAAATGCTAAGTAACTATATCTCTAAGCTAAATAAAAATTGCAGGAAGTTCTTCAAAGCATACTTCCCTCAATTGATATGGGCTTTTTAAAAACATGGTGAGAGATGTCATGATGAAAATTTTAAGTGTCTGCTCCATCATTCCGTAGACCTCCAAATGTCTACTTTTCAGTGAGATCTTACTCAGCATGGTTGTTATGTGGAAGTGCCAAGCAAAACTTAATTATTAAGGGTTGAAAAGAGTGTGTTACTGATGCTTATTGCAGTAACAGCAACAGTCATTCAAATAGGTCTTTGCTTGAAATTCTGAGGGCTCAAAGCAAACGTTTTCTCTGATTAAAGGGTTCCAGGTTAAGCTCCCACCTATACTGGAGGGAATGGGGATCAGATTTCAGTCCATCACCACTTTTTCGTGAATTACCACGTGAAAAAGTTCTTACTTTCAGCTATTCTTGCAACACAGTTTCTCCTCATCCTCCTCTCATAAAAAAACAAAAGTTGTTCGTAGCTGTTTTGAGTACTGTAAGTCTCCAAGCTGACATTCATTCACAATTAAATATTGTTTATAAAATGTGCACCCGAGGCGAGGGATGATTCACAGCTCTGCGGAGCAGGGGGGACATTTGGAAGCACAGTGCCCGGATGTACCTGGCACTTTCTGGTGTTCCCCTCCTGTGCCAGAGCTAGAGCTATGAGCAGTAGTGCCACTGATGTGCAGCAGTTTCTGGATGAGCTGTGTGTGTTCAGTTGTACAGATGTGATTTCTTTTTAGTGTCACTCATCTGTTATCTCCCACAACACATTTCTGACAGCAGAAGTGTTGCAAATGAATAGGAGTCAAAGACTCCCACCTGGGATTGGAGGGGAGGCTTGTAAAATGGCACAGCAATGTGCATGAAGACAAGATGGAAATGTTTTCAGGTGAAAAGGCTAAATAACACATCCCTGTGGTTTCCCAGGCATATACAGAAGCTTAATAATTGTGCCAAATATGGCATATTATTTCAAGTATGAGCTAATTCCGTCCAATTTCTCTATTCCACCTGAGTTTCTTAAGTACTAACTACTGGGCAGAAAATAGGACAGAATTACCCTGTTTCCATGTAAATGGTTTTATAACAGTTAGTTGATGGAACATGATTTATGTTTGTTTGCATTGTTTATGCATTTCTGAAAACCTAAGAAATGGAAGAAATAAGGTCATACCTCTTTCTCAAATTATGATAAATAAGGGATCCAGAAGCATGCTTCTGAGAGAACAAGATCCATCACTTCAAGTATGCAATTAGTATTTATAAGAAGAGAAAATTCAATATAATTTTCAAAATGGTATGTCAAATTATCATAATTGTTGGATGTTGGTTAACAATAACAAGTGTATTTCCAATACAGTGCCAAATATAAATGAATCAAGAGTACAGTCTATGTAAAATGTCCAATTATAGTTAAGGCAAAAAAAGCCAAAACAAAAACCTGAAGGTAATCTAATGTGACTGCATGTTGAGCTAAGGATAAGAAACCAACTGGCCTGGATTTTGAACCATACATAACTGTGTATGAACCATAACAAACTGTGTAAAGGATTAAACAATGTAAATAAATCCTGTTTCTTTTTAATTCTGAGAACTCTGTTAATAAGAAGTCTCTTTCAGTGAATGACAGTGATAACCTTAGTTATGTTAGGACAAAGCGATGTTCAGCTGTCCAATATGAAAACAAATGTTTTATTTAAAATATTTTTATACCTGGCATTAGCAGGTATAACAAAGCATTTGTCAGTAAAGCTCCATTTTTGTATATATCCAAAATATTTTCATGTCCTTCCATCTTTTTTTTTTTTTTTGGTTATTTCTTGTCATATTATCTCTAAATTTTATAAAAAACTGCCTCATAGAAATTCCATATTGTTCTATATTATGCAGTTTTTCCTTTTAAATAATAACAAACAGAGCTGGAAAGCAAGCATAATAGATTTATTTTTAGTAGAGTTAGGTATTTTAAATATATTGCTTGTATCAAGTTTACTTCCTATACCTGAATTTTGTTTTCTGAAATGTTGAAGATATATTATAAATAATATACATAAATAATAATGATCAATGCATGTATTTCTCTTTGTATTATAAAGCACCTTATAATATCAATTCCTGGTGTAATTTTTTATGCTGGGAATGTAAGAAATAAAGAATGAACTAAATCTCATTTGGAAATTTATTGTCTCCTCCCTTAAAGGTCTGGTAATTTTACAGTCATTATGTAGGGAGCTACTTCAACTTCACCAGCTGGCTCAAGTAGGTCCAGCTATTGAGTTCTGGCATAATTAGAGTCTTGATTTATAACATTTTACTCCTCGTGGGGTACCAGTGGTACCATTGCAGAACGGGGAGCATTTCATACAAATAAAGTAAAAATATCTGGCATTTGGAATTTGCTAACATTGGACATAAGGAGAAAATATGAATAAGGTATTTATGTTTCAGTCTGACAGTAGGAGCAGGCAGGAAGGTTAAAATGAGCAACTCATTCAGTCCTTGACCTTCAGCCCCAGTATGTGATTCATATTGGGAGGGGCTGTCAGATCCTCAAGCAGGAGAAAAAACAGTAGTCAGAAACAGCACAAAATTGTCTTATTTCCCCTTTCATATTTCCTCCTGGCAATTTAGATATGAATCTGAATAATTCCTAGCACTTTGTGTCATTTATGACTTAAATTCTTTAAGACAACGTGTACCATGTATTGTATTTCAAGAAAATATCTGAAGAGGACCCTTTCACCGAAGGCAATCTAGTCATGACGAGAAAATCTCTCTTAAACATTAAACTGGTGTCTTGGTTTTTAAATCTGCTCTCGTGAAACCAGAACCTCCTTACTTGGAAATACTGGGTGACTTAGAGGGAGGGATCCCAGTAGCCAGAAGTGATTCCAGACCCATTCCAGCAGTACGTTTCTCCCTCTATGCCCTGTGCTACTTCAGTTCATGATAGCCAGGAGGCAAAGAAAGTGGCATGAGTTGACAGGGTAGTGTCCATTGCCTGCCTTTGTGTAGGGTCAGGGACAGGGTAAACAGCAAATAACCTGGTTTGCTTCTACACACTTACACCCAAAATATAGTTGAATGAGTTGTGAGATAAGCTCTTGTTCCTTTGAATGAGTCTGGGCTTTGGATTACCACCCTTAGGTCATCATTGCTGCAGGAAAACAGACTCTTGTTCTGATGTCACTTGAATGGAAACATCAGTTACAATTTTTACAAAACACATCATGTGCAAATGGGGATCACTAAGTGGGGCCACTCAAAAGGAAAATCAATTATTTGAACTAAGTTATGTTTATGTTTACTGTATATGAACCTGTATTCAACAAATTTATTGTAAATATATGCTATTACCCACCTCCTTTGTTTACTTTCTCTGAACTAACTACAGCTATGAGAGACATTATTTTCATAGAAAATCAACATGCCATCCATTTCTTAGAATTTAGTAGCAAAAATTAAATGTCTGACCAGCATTCATTCATCTTTAGGATTTCAATTTTTTTAAGTTCTGACAGAAACAGCAGCAGCAGGAAAAAAACTATGCAAGAGTTTTATCTAATGTATGTCTGATAGGGTGACTAACAAATAGCTCTGTTACATTGAGATGATTTATCTCATGAACACTTGCTTCCTATATATACGTATAATTACGTGAAAATTCCATCACACTTCTCGATTTCATTTACTGTAATTATTTTGTGCCAGCTGTTATATATTAACCTGATGGATAAAATGTCTTACTTCTACCATAGATTAGATACTTCAGCAGACAGCAGAATTGTATAGTAACAATGACTAATGCTGCGCATAGTAATCAGTTTAATCATATCTTCGCTTAATGCTTGTAAGCTAAATTTGCTTCTGTTCTCATGGTATTATTTTGTAAATTTTGGTCTTTGATATTTAATTGAGTATGCATTCTTCCTGGCTTGCAACAAAACAATTTTTTTACCCTATTTAATGCTTACCAAGACTACTCAAAATAACATTTTAAAATAGATGTTACAATATGGTATCTGATCTCGCCATAAGGATGCTGTGATCTTGAGTGGTATAATCATGTATGCAGACCGAAGAAAAGCTGTAAAGCTTTATTTACTTATAAATGGATTACAAGAGTTTCTTAAAATTGGTCTTTTAATTTTATATGCCTGCTGAAGAACATGATGAAAATAATCATGATACAAAACATAGATGTTTTAGATAATTATGTGTCTGCTTGTGCTGGTTCTATCTTGTCAAGACTAGCTACTCTCTAGCAACTCCAAAATGCAGACACATACTCATTTTCAGTACTGCTAAGACATGTAAAAACCCAACATAATAGAAAGGGGGAGATACTTCATTCCAGGTGGGATTTGGGACCTTTACTAGCTTAAGAACTACTATAGAATGGAGTATGCAATGAGGTATCAGCATCACAAAACAAATACTGATGTGTGCACTGAAATCTTCGTTTTGTGATTTTCCATGCCACAGAAGTGTCTTATTTCTACTTTTCTCCCTAGTGCTTACTAGAGAGGAGTATCAAGAGCAAACGTGTGAATGTGTGGGTGCATAAATTCTTTGCCCATATCTTTTCCATGGTTCTACTTACTAGGAAGGAAAGTGTAATTTCTACCTCAGCTGACAATCTCTTTGGCTTCTGTGGTGCAGCGTAGAGAGGGAGGGATTTCAGGTTCTGCATTTCAGTGACTCACTGCTGGCTCTTCTGCTGCCTGGTTGCAGGCAGAATTTGGGTATTCCTGTGATCAGGAGTCTGTTGAACTTCCAAAGCAGAGAAAAGACCCAGCCTCACAGGCTGCATGTTTTTGACATGCATATTCATAATCGGTTTTCTCTATGAATTGAGATATCTGCAAGGTATCATCTAAGGCATCAGCAATATTAGAGCTATGATTGTTTCTTAACTTTAGAACATGTGTTTGCTTATACCAATAATGCATGCTGTGGAGGGGTCAGGTTCTTGGGACCTAGAGGAATTAAAATTCTGCTGAGGTATGTCTCAGTCCCCTGTAAGGCTGTCTGAGATCCAAAGAGGAACAGTGTTCCAGAAAGGGGTGATTTATTTGTAAATGTGTTGAGCAACATTAGCATGCTATGTCATTTTGTATAAAAGACTTTCTTGGATTCTTTCTAGCATACACTGAATAATAGATAGCACTAGAAAAACTGCATAAACCAGTATTTAAAACATGGTGAAAAAATAGTTTTATTCAAGAAGTGGTATACAATCTTATAATTAAAGGTTATAGCATAATGCATTGTTCATTATGGGGTAAAATGAAGATTGCCCATACATTTCCTGAAATGCTTAACCATGCGGGTCAGTATTCTCTCCCCTTGCTTTTTATATGAAATTTTTGTTATTCCAATTATTTAAGTGATCTTCTCATACCTGGTGGTATTCACTGACAAACCAGTACTAACTAACAGAGAGCTACAATAAAGAAGATTTTTTACAAAACATATATATTAGCTAAGCTCTTTTATCTTTGGAAAGTAATTAAAAAACAAGTTTCTATTAAACATTTTACCTATATTAATCCTGCTGCCCTGACAGGAATTTGACTAATGCTTATTAACCCACTGTATTGAACTGTGGCCTATAGAATTGTTGTAATAAGATTTTATGAGGAGTTACCAATTTAAAATTTCATTCCTTCCCAGTGCATGTACATAATTACTATCGACACCAATGTGAGTTACGGATTCATTACACAGTATGCACTGAGAGGAGAGAAAGGCTGCGACAGAGAATGTGGATCTGTTCATATCTATCTCTCAATTGTTTACACTCTAGGGAATAAGTAAAGGTCATTCTCCCGGGCTTTTCTCCTTTCCTGCCAAAGTATGAGCCAAATTAAAGTCAATTGGAGTTTCATTGGAGCTTTCAGGCATCGTAAGTATTCAGCTTGTTAAACAGGTTTATTTCAAAGATCTTGTAAACAACAACCCCCCCAAAAAACATAAAACAAACAAACAAAGAAAAGAAGCCTGCTTTTTAAAGCAATAAACGCTTCACTAAAAGCTGCTTATGCCAAGGTTTCAGTCATCTCCACAGTTATAGTTAGATAGGTACTGGCTCTTCTAAAATCATCTGGGTGATGGTGTACCTTAACAATATCTCTCAGAATCTGCTATTCTTAAAGGAATATACATTCTTCAAAATTGGAGTGATGAGGTTTTGCTGCTTCAGTAATTATTAGTATACAACAGAAGACAAAAAGAAAATAAAAATAACAAACCCAAAGCCTTCCTAACAACATAATCTAAAAATACTAAGGTTTTCTTGCTGCTGTTGATCTCTATATTAAAAAAAGACAAGAACAGCACTGATGTTTTGAAAGGAAGATATTAACCACCTACCAGTTAAAGTTATGTTGGTGAGGAATTAATCCTGTTAGCAAGCTAAAGGTTGACACCAATACAGAAAGATAGCCTTCATATTTATTTAAGCAAATACAGATCCAGGAGTATTCAACACCCAGAGCATAGCTACAGAGCCTTGGTGATACACTTAGATTGTTCCCATGATCCAGTTAGAGACATTGGGACCCTGGACTTCCAGCACCCTCAATCTTTGTCCTTTCTCTTAAACTTGAGGTCTTCCAAGTAAAACATTGCAATCTTCTGTCTAGTGTTGAGTAATTCAGTCATATGAACTCTACAGTACTTTAAAACCATCGGAAAATACCTTTAGAATAATACCAACCAAACTGTACAGATTATGGTTTTGTTAATGACACTGAGAAGAAGGTACCATTTAAAAAATTACCAAGCCTGGATGTTTGTTTGTTTGTTTGTTTGTTTGTTTTAAGGGAAAACCTCCCCATAATATTAACAAAAGATCCAGTACAGTGTAGAATGTCCTCCAAATTACATCTGGCAAAACAGGATGCAGTAAAGCTTTGAAGTTTTCACTGAGACTCAGAAAACAGCAAGTTATCACCCAGGAAAAAGTAGCAACTGTCTTACATCCTCCAACCTCTCTCTGCTGGTGCAAGCCAAGGCAGCTCTTGCACCTGCCTGACAGATTTGATGTTTCAACAATTTGTCAGCACTTCTAACTCTGCTCTCTTGGATGCCAACCAAAAATTTTTTAGGAGAGGGTTCAAGAAAAAGAGTATTTATACTATAAATGCAGAGGAAATGCCACCATCACAGCAAATGTGTAGCTATTCCATAGCATCTCCTTAAACAGATCTTGGCGCAGAAGACAATGAATGTGTCAATTTTCCCAGTATTTAAGCTCAGAATTGCAATTCACTTGCATGTGAAACTTTTGGGCATCTGAAGGCAGACTTCTAAAAGACCTTCAGATAACATCAGCTTGCCTTAGCTCTCCCACCTAAGCCGTTGCAAACCGTCAATTTCAGCTGTGTCTCATGAATCCTTGTGCACTCCAAGACAGAGAAAGCTCAACCCAAGGAGCATGTGTTCCTCTCACAGCTACTGTTTCTGATCTGTGGAACTGGAAATTCACAGTATGTATTGAGAAACAATTGGTGTCTTTGAGTTAACCAGAAGCTCATGTGTTTCAGTTTACTCTCTATTCCTTCATCTTTTAAGAAAAATTTGCTAGGATGCCGAGGTCTTTCTTTGGGCAGTATGATTATTTGGAATCTTTTAATGTGGAGATATCCTCTGGTGTCAGTTGTTGGGATAACACACAGCAATTGGAACATGTCCCAAACTTAAGATAAATTGTAATCAGTGTATAATTAATTAATCATCTTCCCTCTTGTGCTTAACCCAGAAGGATAATCAAATGTGCTTCAGCCCAAATTGAAGTGTGATACACTATGCCAAGTGCGGTAAGTAAGCAGGTAAGTTTTTTAGAAACTTAGATTAATTTATATAGTGGACCTAACTGGTTCCTTTAGAGTACTACTGAAGATGTTTATTCAACCTGTTTTGAGTATTTGAAGGTTTATTGTATATCACTGATAGCACTTTTTGTAAATAAGCAGTACAGAGACTTGAAAAGATTTATTTGGTGTGTACTCTGATCACATCCTTCTGTTACATTGCTACCTAATTTCATCTGGAAAAGGAAACTACCCTCAATTAACAAGGGAAGATTTACACAGTTAAATTCACTGACATATTCCATATCTAGCTCATGAATGCCGGCCTGAATCAGTGTTGCTTTTTTTTTTCCCTTATTTTTTGCCAGAACCACTGACAGGAATATATTTCATATTTACTCAGTTTTGGTTTTTTTAAATCTAAAGTCTCTTCCCTGACCTGCACCACTGATTTCTGCATGTCTTCATACAGAATTCATATTGATATCAAGAGGAATTGTGAATATTTAAGACTTGACTTACTTCCTAATGCAGTCAAAACAGGTGTCTGTTCTGACTTCAATTAGAACTCATGTTCATTAGGAAAAGATGAATAAATATGAAGAAAGGAAAGGGGGAATTCACGTCTTTGATGAATTTTTTGTATAATTGCTTTTGAAGCAACTTTTTGGAGATACCTATGAAAAACACTGCTAGTCTTTTCCATTTAGCAAACATCAACCTTCTTGTTATGTATTTTCTTTAGAGCAGTATTTCTTCATTTAATTTTCTTTCTTGTGATGAAACATTACTCATGATGTCTCGACCCTTCACAACAAATTCACATAGCAGTGTAGTCCTTCCACATTATTTATTTGCTTTCATTTTTGTAACACAAGTCCTCAAAGTAACTTCCCACTTATTCATATGCTAGACACTGCTTCAGTGCCACAAAAAGCACTCTCCCCTCAAATAATCTTCACAGGAAAGATCACCCAATTCCTGTGTAGCCGTGAACTTCATAGAAGTCTTCTTGCTTCATTACAAAATTCAGGACATTACTGAAATCCTGCGTCACTTCATGGTCTAAACAAGTGACAAATATCTGTAATAAGAAATGCCCCCTTTCCCCACACAGAGCTACAAGATACTTTTTAGGATCACACTCCCCATGAAGACAAATCTAGACTTACTCTATAATATAAACAGCTTAAAAGGAAGATGGTGTTCAAGCTAGAAGGGAACAATCTTATTTGATTAAACAAGGGAGTATAATTTATGTGTAGGATCCTGTATGGATCTGGGTAAAGATCTGTAAGTATTATCCAGATTATGTCATTACTAACTCTGATGAACACAATCAGATTACAGAGCAGTGTTTCTGGGTCATCAGTGCAATACTTTTCCAATAGAAATCTTGTTTCAGGACAGCTGCCTGGGAACACTGAAAAAGCCAAATCTCCTATGTCCAGTATGACATCTCAGTGACACTTGCTGTACTTTGAAATAGGGGAGGGTCTTATAATCACTAATAGTAGTTTATCAAGACCTGTTCCATCCATCAAATAATTTTTTGTTTGGCTCCTCATCATACTTCTAGAACAATGAAGTTAACCTGGTGTCCTTTACACCCCTTTTTCATTAAAATGTAGTAGGAAACACAGATGCAGAAAGAAAAAGTTACCATAACCATCTTACAAGAGATAGATAAATTAGTAGCTGTAGATGATGTTTAATGGGACATGTTAATAGAATTTCCACTCTGTGAAAAAATGAAATTTCTAATCTGATGTTTAAATACATATACCCATTGAATGTGCATAGTACTTTAAAAAGTAGTATGATACTTATGTGTTAAAGTTTTATTTTCTCAAATAATGAACTTTTTTTTTTAGTTAGAACAGATGTCTTGCTATTTTTATTTTTATTTTTATTTTTATTTTTATTTTCTGTCATGCCAAGCATTCTACTAGTTGTATCCACATATTTATTCAGCTTATGACTTTGCCACATTTCTTTTTCAAAACACTAACTTTGATACGCAATTCTGTTCTTGGTCAGTAAGTGGAATCAAGCAGTAAAATCACAAGGGAGAAAATGACTGGCTTGCTGGGATGTTTCAGACCATTCCCTGCCTGCAGACCAGTCCATGACACCTCTAAGGTCTTCCTTGTGTCTGTGCCTTCACCTCCTGCCTCCCGGGCTCTCTGTTGCCCTGTCTTTTGTGTCCTGCCTACCCAGTTGCAGTTAGTTCTTTTCCTAGTAACGACCACAGGGACACTCTGCTCACGTGTTTATCTCAGCATCAGATATCCTATAGTCTTCCTTTTATCTGGACTTTGTAGTGTTTTAGTGACTGGATGCTTAATATTGCAGGCAAAACTTATTACTACAGCTGATTGTACGAAAGAATTGAAACAGCCAACAACGAACAGGCAAAAATAGCAGGGAAAAAAAGAGTAGTCTGCACCAGATTTTGGATCAAACAGCTTGAAATGGTCAATAAAGTTATTCCTGTGTATAAAGAAAATAAACCTCCCTAATATAAACTGAACTGTAGCTGTAAGTGCTAAGCATTTCCTTATTTGGTGCTAAGCCCTGGAAGTTACCTTATCCATATTGCTGGTATAAGTATGTGAAAATGCCAACATTGTGACACGTCTCTTCAGACTTAATTTTGCCTTTTATACCCACAGGAGACAGCAAGAGCCTTGTGATCTATGTCTCTTTGTATTAATGACTCCACAACTGTAGTCCACAGTCCACTGATGTCTGTGAAATGGTCAAAAAATATGTTTTCAGATAAAAGTTTGAGAAAAAGAATGCCCAGTAGTCCACGAAAAGTCATGAAAGTTGGCAGTAATTTATTAAAGGACTCTGAGGATCACTGTTATAGACAACTTATGAGATGAATGGGAAGCTTTGCTTTTGCCTTGAGTTTAGTAGGAGGTGCACAATGCCAGCACTCCTGACATTTGATGGCTTTCCTGCTCTCCTTAACACAGGGTTCTTTCATCTGTATACCTTCAAAACAGTAAGTACCTGAATCTAATATTGCATGGCATGTCTCATTTAGCTTAATAGTCACATTTTGTCCTTCATTTCTTTAAATGAGCAATAGCTCTGCACCTTTCAGACCAGGATTCATTGGATGTGCCTCATTCTGCCATAGATCTTTTGCAGACTGGCCTCGCAATTCTCCCTGGTCTCGGTTTTCCTTGCACAGAAAAGCATCCAATGACTACTAATGGATTTGAAGATCGATATTTCACTGGTTTTTTTACTGTAGTTTGAGATAGAAAGAACTAAAAAAGGTTTCTATAAGGCATCATTATTTTACATAATCTGAAGTTATCCATCCTGTGCATAGTACTCCTGAGGCATTCCTAGAAGCATTCATTTAAGTGGCAGTGTTTTGTTGGTAGGGAAGGCAGCATTCCAAGGCCACCTCATTATTTCTAGAAGTCCCTCAGAATATGACTGTTAACAATTGTACTTCATTGCAGAGAACACAGGATGAAAATTACAATGTAAAAAGTAGTGTAGTTAATAAGGAAATCCAACCAAGTACAGGAACTCTGCTTTTTTTTTTTTTTTTTAACTCCTTTGCAATGAGTAGGAAATTTAATGCTGCCTGCTGTTCCTTCTGATTGCAGGTGACAAAAACACAAAATATTTGCAATAATTAACTGAAAATACATGCTAAGACATTATTACTTGTCTGTAAGCATTCATTGCTTCCTTTCAGAAGAGGTCATATATTTCTGTAGCACAGGAGGCATTTAGGAAAGTCCATATTCACATTTTCCTGTGAAATACATCCATTCTGAGTACCAGAGCACTCCAGACAGTGTTCTCCTATAATTTTTGTTCCTTCTTGTAGAGAGCTGTATCTCACCAAAAGACATAATGATAGAAATGTGATAATTGAAAATTTTTTGAGACTATTTAGACCGAGGATCATGCTTTAAAATGCTTGCAGCTGAAGCTGAATCAGTGATATTTTGCTGATTTTAAAATGGCAAAATTGTATTGTGATCTGCTAAGTGGAGGCTCATTGCTAAAACATTTCAAATAATCTCAGTTCTACTCAACTCTGGGAAGGTCCCACCTGCAGAGCTAGGTCCAAGTTGGGGCTTTGTGTTCCTGAGATTCATGGACTCATTAGAGAAGGTTCAAGGGAAATAACAAGAATGCTCAGATGTCAACATGCCCTGTGGACTGAAAAAATCTGGGTTGCTTAGTCTAGGGAAAATGACCCCAAGGTGATGTACAGCTGGCTTCAGCTGGAGAAAAGGTAGCTGCAAAACAGATGATTAATGAACTCTTCTTTGCCAGCAGTGAGTTTAGGGCAAATATAATCAGCTTAAATTACATCAGGAGACATTTAGATTTGATGTCAAGGAAAAGTTCCAAATAGTAAGAATTTTTGGATGCTGGAACAGATTTCCGGGAGGCTGTGAAAATTAATGTCTATGCACAGAGAAAATTCCCAGTACTTTAACCCTGAGAAACAGGCGCATCTGAAAACAGGTGACCCTGAACTGGGAGAGGAGGGACTAAATGGCCTCCTGAAACCTTGTGCAGTGTGCTTTTCTATGCTTTTTATGTATATAAAAGTACACCTATGGAGTCAAAGAGTAATTTACTTTGTAAGAGATCTCTGAAGGTCATCTGGTCCTATTCACTTGCTCAAACAATGACAATTTATATTGCAACTGCCCTATTTGGTCAGGCCCCTTGGATCCTATTTTTTTTCTCATTGATTGAAGAGGAAAGTATCCATCATGGTTTGTGTGGTCTTTTCTATAATTAATATTCTATCTCCTCCATCTTTCATCCTGGAATCTTAACAACTCAAAACTTTGTGTATCCTTGTGTACAGGCATTCACATGAAATGGGCAGTTGTCTTTCACAATCCATGCACGTAAGTAAATGCATCTTCAAATTCCTGAGTCCGGAGCAACAGTAATGGACACTATTGCAGATGGAGACAGAAAATTTACCAAAGTCCTGTCAAGAGGGTAGTTTGAATCCAGTGATATGTGGGAAGCAGTGTTTGAAAAAGATTGGATGTGGCATTCAGTGCCATGCTTTAGTTGAGGTGGTGTTAGCGCATGGGTTGGACTCGGTGATCTTGGAGGTCTCTTCCAACCTGCTGATTCTGTGATTCTGTGAAATCAGTGTACTTTTGGAAAATTATTTTTCTGAATGCTTCTTGCAATGTTCAGCTCTTGAAAGAAATGGGTTTGAAGACCAGAGCTGCAAGGAGCAGTTGTAGCAATCAGTGAACTGCTTTTCTTAGAAGCATCTATTGCTTGATTAACAGGAATAGCTGAGAAGAGACAGATTCTGCTGAGTTTCAAACACTGCTCAGCTCTACAAACACCAGACAGAAAGAACTCTGAGAACACCTCTTATAATTTCCCCTATTCAAAGTGTTAAATGTCTCTAAAGCTGTAAGAGATAACACAGGTTTAATTTTATCTGCATAACATTCCTCCAGAATGCAAAATCTGTAACTATTGGTTTCACCAAATTAATGGTCAATTAAATTGGAGCCTGGAACTTCAGAGGACAATAATATGCATAGCTACCATCCAGCAACAAAAAGACTTCCTCAAAGCCTTCCCATGCCTTTTCAATAACCTCTGTAATGTAAATATTAAGAACACCCCAGAAAGTAAATGTTTAGTTATGGGAATTCTTAAATTTTCACAGAGAGCATGAAATGCATGAGAATTGTTTCTAGTCGGATAACAGCTTTCTGTGCTGTAGATTAGTTGGGTTAGGAATTGAAACTTGCTATCTTATTTCTCACCTTGAGGAACACTGTGTGTGATTTTCAGTGTGAAACCAGAAGTCACCCACCATTGCCTTCCCTGCTATTTTGAGGCACTTAGTGCTTTTGGGACTCAGCATAAACCAAGTTAGTCCAGCAACATGTTTGTCCTAGACAGTGCTCAGGCAATGACCTCCATTCTTAAGATCTGGAGGTAAACACTTACAGAATGCCGAATGCCTTGAAATCTTCATCATTAGATCAGATATGGACAAGGTAAATGTCAGTTAGGAATGATGAAAGGTGAGACCTTTCTCCCTGTTCTTTGGGACAGGGATTGGACTTCCTGCCCTTCAAATCTTTGATGATATTCCCAAAGCATACCGATTTATATAATCTGATGTTTGCTTCCTTTGTCTCATAGAAAAAAAAAAGGTCATTACAGAGTTTTCAGCCTTCTAATTTGATGTGTATTCTTGGGGTAGCTCTTAAAAGTATTCTACCATTAA
>VZRS01010101.1:0-39500 GCA_013398055.1 Ifrita kowaldi | reverse complement strand
AGTTTTTTTCTTTCTCGTTTAATTCTGTTAGTAATAAAACAGTTTCTTTGTATCACAAATGTTTAAAGTTTGTGCCTGCTTTTGTTTTTTTTTGTTTCTTTTAATTCTTCTATCTCACACAAAAAATCAGTAAGTAATCCATATTCCAAACCAAATTCAACCCGCTACAAAAGTATTCTACCATTAATATTGTACCTTTTGCAGGATTATAATTTAGTCCCCAAGAGACAGAATCACTTTGAATGTACTTATTTTTAATTTGCAGAACACTGAATTTTGGAAGAACAGTTTTGGTATTTTTAAGTGGAGGTATGCCGACATTACTGCTACTAAGAATTTTTTCCCTAATTACAATGTTGAACATGGTTAATTTCATACCAGTCATGAGATCTTACAATAGTTTGCAATATACTGTGAACCTGAACTTCCAAATTATATCAGAAGTATTAATTGCATTGTACCATCCTACAATAATGGTCCAATTAACCTATCATACCCTGCTCCTGTAGATCCCATTTTGATGAAGTAGATTTGTCTAGTTAAATACAAAAAAAAAAAAAAAAAAAAAGGAAAAGAAAGAAAAAGAAAAGAAAAAATATCTTCACTCTAAGCATTAAATAAGTAGATAATTCCTGACTTCCTATGACAGAGAGAGCATTACATCCTAAATGAAATTATTATATTTTCCTACAATCTGGGTTGTCCAAAGAAGGGTACCCTGGGGCATTCTGGAGTATCACCAATAAAAGTCTATCTGTGATGAAGTAATTAAACAGAAAAGTCTTGTCATCAGCCTTCCTCTAAGGCTGATACTAAAGAAAACATCTTGGGTTTCTATGGCTGCTACAAACAGGTTGACTTTTGGTTTCAGTTCCTCCCACTGAAAGTTGATTTCTATAGTTTCTTGGTATTTTCCCATTTTCTCACAATGTATTTCCCTTTGGAATTTCTGAAGTGCACTTGCATTTCAAATGAACTCACACTGACATCAAGTTCCCACAATCTGACAGAAATAGTGAATTGTTCAATGTGGGCTACCATCAGGCTGCTCTTTTGCCAGTGCTCCCATTTTCATTTATGGCTGTGCCTAAAGGAGTGTTTGTGGAGCATGTCCCTTGCTTAACACCACCTCGAATTTTCACTCAGAAACCTGGTCCTACACCAATGTTAGCGTTCCCGTAGGTAAAGAGAAGAGGAACATCTGTTCCAGTGGACAAACATAGATTGAGAGAAGCAGAACAGTTCAGTTCCTAAGGAAAAATGGATCTGTATTTATATAAAGCCCTTTCATAGTGAGGAAATCACAACAGACAAACATCTGTATGGTGTGGCACAGAGTACTGGGGAGAAGGAGTGGTGACCTTAGTGTCCTTTCTGTGAATTCCCCTCCTCAGTTCAATTCACGGTTAAACATAAATCCTACCCCACTTGACTTCCATTCTTACAACTATTATAACTGTTATGTTATCCACCACTATCTCCATGAGTGGGATGGATTCAAGGAAAGGCTTTAAAAGCATTGATTCTTTTTCCAAAAAGCAGCTGCTGGAAGGAACTAATCCTCCTGCTGGTGGGAGGCTGTGGTTGACTTTCAGTGGAACCAGCTTTTTTATGGGCCATGATACAAGTGTGGATCTTCAGAAATTAGTTGAGTGTGATTTTTTTTTTTTTCCTGTGATGAAATTTAGTGGAACTGTAGGAACTGAACTATAACTTAGAAATAATTTTCATAAATAGGGTGAGAAATCATTCAGGGGAGATGAGAACTTCTACTAAGGCAGAATAATGAAAAGTGAAACTGGAATGCACTGGAACTATTTTGGCAAAACATTAACATAAAACTCAGAAACATTTAAGAAAATATTTGAGGAAATAGTCGAGAATTAAGGGTCACTCAAAGGTAAGTCAATTAAGCCATTGTCCAAAAAACTTATTTAAAAACCTAAAAAGGATGGCATTTGTGCTTTACAAGTGCATACTGATTTGAAATGTGGAAAGAATGTTTTCTACAAAATAGAAATGATACACTTGTTTTTCTCATTACTGTCACTAAGCAATATCTAAAGTCGAGTTCACAGAGTATAATTGGCAGATTTCCATTTATGCCAGTTTCTTGTTTCCTTCATGTTTCTGTTTCTAGTATCAGCAAAAAGAAGTGTTAATTAACCTTAGCAGCAAAGCAATGTAAGACTATGTTCTAAATTCAGAATGTCATCTGAGAGGAGACTGCAATCTGTAATGCTGGCCTGTCAATTAAACAAGACAGCACATGGAAAGAGGGCAGAAGGTCTTCATATTGTTTTCTTGAACCAAAAAGATCAACAACTCAGTCAGAAATAATTATCTGCATTACTCTCTGCGATTGCTTTTAATGGGACAGAGATAATACCTGCACACTGTGCCTGTGCAGTACTTCTGAGCCAGAGAGATGAAACAGGGCTTGTTCAGCTCTTTGAAAGAAGTGAATCAAGGAGAGATGTTTCACTGGAAAATTGTAGGTGTGTTTCAGAGGGAAATGCACAGTTCCATGAAGTTCCGTATGTTGTCTGCAAACTGGCTCAATACACTCCTGAAACTGTCTGGAGTTGTTCAGGCTGTTGTACTGGGCTTGGATAACAACAGCGATGCTATGCAGGGACTGGCAGAATAAAACTTAAAGAACTTCCTTTCAGTGAAGGGGAAATTTCAATTCCAGTGAAAACTGACAAGGACCTGCATGGCTTGCATTTTTTTTGGGGGGGGGGGTGGTTTATGAGAACAGATTTTCCTCGATCCCCTTATAGCTTAAAAATCTGTGTTTTTTCATATCTCGTTAGGTTTTTATGTGTTTTTTGTAAGCAGCTGATGTTTGCTTGTTTGTCACAAAGTTCATATTAACCAGAAAATGGAAAAATAACATTTTTCTGGAAAAATGGTCCCAAAATTGGAATGGTATTTTCAATATGTAGAGTCAAGAATGAGTGGGGCATATGAGGGATTTCATTCGTTTGTTTGTCTGGAGTAAATAACTGTGTAATTATAAGTCCATTAATTTATCAAATTAAATACGCAATAATTAAAATTTAACAGCAAGCTAGAAAAGATGATAAACATCACAGGCCTCCTTGGTTTTCTAATAATGAAAGTTTCACATCCACAAACAAAACTTTATTAAAAAGCCCATGCACAAAAGGGTATGATTATGGATGGCACACTTCTCCATGAAGTAAATAAAATCATTATCATTAATTTCAATGGGACTTTTTTTCTTGGGGTATTTTGTTCTTTATTCTACTGAGGTCTTCTTGCATAAAGAGTCTACTCCTTGTTGTCCAAATCATCTCATGTTTTTTTTAATAAATAACAAAAATGGGTTTTGTGCCAGTAATGAGTAGAATTTCAGTTCAGAGGCTGCAGACTACTAGTTTCAGTTCTACAGGGATATGTTACTATAAGAAATTTTTTAAATTCCCATTTACTGACCAGTGATGTGCTCTGTTCTCTCAAGGGTTTTCTCCATTTACTGCCAGAATTCAATTTTTCCACCTTCTACCACTCTTGAAAGAATCTATATAATTCCTCTGGGAAGGGTGTTCAGTGTAAACACAGTCTGCATAACATCCGTGCATTGAATTTAAGGTTTCTACTAAAAAAGTCACCCCTTTTACAGTTTGACTACTGCCAAAGAGAAATTCTTCTTTTCATTATCACGACCCTATCTCTAGATTCATGTTAAAGATATGAAGAGAAATTTTTAGCCATAAGTTAACTAGAAGTAATTGCCTTCTGGCATTCATATGACCAGTCTAATATCTAATGTTTCAGAAACAATTTGCTCGCATGTTTTGCATGAGCAAGGAAGCATGAAATGACTTGTCCCTAGAATCATAGCAAAGGCAGGAGAGTCCACAGCTTATGCTGGATCTATCATTTGCATTTCTAATAGCTGAATTCCAACACCATCAACTCTTCCCCTGAAATTATTTAGAATTGCCTGCAAACACTCGTGGTTTTCTTTCTCGCTCTTAATACAAAGGTGGACATTCTGTTGAATGTAATTTCCAAGTTTCAAGTACCACTGTGTTTCTGCAGTCACTAGGACACCATCCAAGTAATTCTGTGTTGCAGCTGCTCTGCACTGATTTAAAAAAAAAGACAGTGCTGAATTCCTGCATCCCAGGGCAACAAGTTACACTGGAATAATCCTGTCAATAACTAATGGCAAGGCAGGGTGACCAGCCAGCACCACCTTCGGGTAAACAGGGACTGAGCTCGATGAGCCTCTGCCCTCCTGTGATGAGCTGAGGGAAGGAGGCATTGATCCATGTCTGAGGAAAGATTAATTGCTATTTTTTAATCCTCATAAATTTGTGCATTGCCATCTGTTTTCACTACAGCACATATATAACAGGGAAGATTATCCCTTCATTTTCTAGCTCCCTGCACTTCAGTTTCACAGAGGCTGTTCCTTTGGAAGCTTTTGGGGGCTTTTGTATGGATGGTGAAACCACTCTGCTTCTAGACTTGACTTTTAGACTTAACTTTTGGACTCATCATTGTTACCAGGGCTTGCTCCTAAGGTGAGCATAGACATTTGCTCAATGAGCAGATCCCAGCTGACTGAGCACACTGCCCAACACCCGACCTCTCTCACCCTCTGAGACCAGCTGGTGTCACAGACTCCTGTAAAACTCCAGACCCCCACCCACTCTTCCTGCCTAGTGCTCCTGTGTCTGCTGCCAGTGCCCAGCAGCTGGCAGACCATCATGGGAGGGTATCCATTTGTCTGACACCGTCGCCCTGCACACCCAGCTTCACTTGGGTGGAGAGCTCTGCTCAGCCCCTCAAGGTTGTACTCACTGCAGTGGTAGCACCAATCTGTCAAAGCATGCTGAAGGTGCAGCCTTTTATACCATACTTCAGGCATAAAAATGCAAAAAATACAGCATTTTCTGTCTTACTGTATTACTGATAACTGAACTGGGGTGACCAATTTTTGAAATAAAGTGCAGAGATAACACATTCTTTTAGAGAGCTGAAAAACAGCAGTCGCATCAAAGAATCAAGTATCACAAGTACTGAGATCTTTTATTAAAACACCCAGATGGTGTGGCAAACTCTTTGTCAGTTATGCCTTTGCTCTGGCTAACTGAGAAACAGATGAAATTGCACATTTAATGAAATTCCATTTTTCAAACCCCAGTTCTAATGGGTTTGGGTTTATTTAGGGTTGTAACAGACTGTTATTCTTTTTATCTGCCACACTAAATAAGGAGTTTTTTGTTTTGCTATACCTAGAGGTCTCATGAGCTTTATAAATAAAAAACATCTCTAGCATTGAAATAAAAGCAGCAAACTTTCAGTGTCTCATCATATCCAGGTATTTTGTTTTTAAGTAAGCTGATCTCACCTTGAAGAGATGAAGTTTATTTGCAATTAAATTAAATTAAAGAGAAGATAAAACCCAACAGTAGAAAGGTCTTCAATTTTTGTGTGCCTCAATTAAGAATCACAGAATCAATTTTCAGGTTGGAAAAGACCTTTGAGATCATCAAGTCCAACGTGTGACCCAACACCATGGGTCACCCTGTCAGCCAGACCGTGCCACATCCAGTCTTTCCTAAAGCACCCTCAGGGATGGCGACTCCACCACCTCCCTGGGCATCCCATTCCAATGCTCAGTCATTCCTTCTGTGAAGAAATTCTTCCTAATGTCCAACCTAAACCTCTCCTGGCGCATCTTAAGTCTATGTCCTCTTGTCCTACTCCTTGATTTGCTTTGCTTGTGTACACAGCTTTTGCCTTCCCTATTAAACTGTCTTTATCTCAAACCATGAGTTTTCTAACTGTTCTATTCCTCTCCCCCATCCTGCTGGTGAGGGACTGAGCGTGTGGCTGTGTGGTACTTAATTGATTACTGGGGTTAAACCATGACACTTGGGAAAACATTTTTAAAAGGCTTTTACAACTCTCAACACACTCTGTTACTCGTACTGCATTTGATGGCCACAGGTGCAAGGAGCAGCAGTCAGCAGCAAAGTGCATCAGGGAAGGCCAACTTTTGGAATTTTTAGGTGAGAAGAAAAAAGGATCCTTTAGCACAAACTACACTCTACCCTGACCTTTGTACATTTGATACTCTCTGTTCATGTTGTTCTCTGTTCAGCTATTAAAATTTAGCCTTGAAAAAATTAATCTTTACAGTAAATTTTGCTGCTTTTCATTATGTACTAAATCTGAGCCTTGTCGAACTTTGTACTGCATCTGACTCCATTTGCCTCTGTTGTACTGCCATAGCACCCAATGGCATCCTCAGGAGCTTCCTGTCACCATCAGCTAGTGAACGCCTCAAGGCATCTGTATGGACTCTCCTAAAGCCCCAGCCTATGATGCCTCCCCTGGTCTTGTTGGTGAATGCAGCAGAGCCTTTGGGAGAGGATCTGACTCTTTCTCCTGTGTCAACATCCTGTGAGGGGAAAGATGAGCTCTTTCCAGCTGCACCCTGAAGAAGAGCCATGCTATTTTTCAGTCACAGTATTAAACATGTACTTTTACACAAAGATCCAAGAGAGCAAGAGAAGATTGCACATAATCACACTCAAAACCCACCAGTCATCACTGAGAGCCAGATGCACTGGGCACTGTGTTACTGTATAAAGCAGGGTGAAATTTTATAAATCCTGCTACAAAGAAACAAGATTCAATCCCAGTTACTTCTAGAAGTGTCTTTCCTCTTTCTCCTTGTTTTGTTGGAAACTTACTCCATTCTCTACATGACTTAACAGTAGACTTCCTTTCCTATTCTCAGGACAGGGAAAATTGTTCACTGGTAGAAAGCAAATGCTTGAGATAGTCAAGCCTGAAATGCAGTCAGCAGGCTTGAGCAGGGACAGGAGCTAGGAAACTGCTGGAACTATTTGTGCAGAGAAAAGCCTTTAAGATTACACAAGCTTAGGATAAACCATTGGGAACAGAAGTCAATTTTATCCCTTTTTTTCAGTGATCTGGAATTTTACTTCTACATTACACAGGAGAAAATAGCTATCTATACATTTTGCTTGTTAACAGCAAATGAAACAACACTGGCTCCATGCCATGGAGATAACTGCTCTGGCTTGCTCTTCTCTGAACTAGATACTTCTCCATCAAGCAGCACAAGCAGTGCACATCAATGCCAGCCCATTTTCAGCAGAGTCCCAGAAGAGCTGGCATCCCTATACCTAAGCAAGAACAGGTGACCAAACAAACGATTCATCCTTCCACCTCGTCAGGTTAGCTGGATAACTGACTCTTCACCAGGTAACACAGAAATTGTTGCTGCCAAAGCTGGTGAAAGATGGGAGAGATTAATTAAAGAATTTCAGTGTGAAACAGAAAAACATCTGCCTATAACGATCTACCAGAAGAAGAAATGGCACTGGAAAACTCTTTCTCATGCCTCTGCATGCTGTCATAAACCAGTGCATGCTGAAAGGCATTCAGAGTGAGCTTTTAAATGATTTTAAGCTTTATTGCATATTGCCCTGAAGATATCTTGGTATGACATGGCATAAGTTTGTTGCCCATGACATTTATTTTAATTCCTACAATCTGACAGCTTTGCCATTGCATCTGCAGTGCAACTCGAGAATAGAACAAAGTGCAAATAAATGTTAATGTGCCGTATGCATACAACAATTAAATTTGCTGCTGGCAGCATAATTTGAAGCATTATTCAGGAAACTTCTGGTCATGGCCCCTATGAAAAATGTCAATCTGCTGTAAAGTATTTGCATATACATGAACAGAAATAATAACACATGTTTTAAAATTAGTGATTGGGCTATGCTTAAACTTTTTAACTTACTGCTACTGACACCAGCATACAATTTCTAATCTTAACAAAACCTACGTTTTTTAATGGACTATTGAACAATATACTTTATCCTGTGAACAAGATGGGCTTCAACCATTAAAATAGTTTAAGATCCAGAATGTTAATTTTGCTTTTAATTTCAGAATTTTACATCAAAGTTGAGAAAATTTGGCTCAAAAATAGTAACTTCAGTAAGTTTAGCCACAATTCATGTATCCACTACAAAACAGACATTTTGTTCAGGAAGTGTCTCCTAAAACAACACACTTGTTGATGTCTGACTGGTAGATGCCCAGCTTCTGATGAAAGTCCATTTTAACAAAAAACCTTGTTGCAACTGCAAGGTATCTTTTTGTAGAAGAAGATGAAAGACCTGATGTGCTGGTACAGCCAATAGAAGATACACTCTCAAATGCTTTCTAGTAAGATTGAAGCAATTCTTTCTGTTAACCTCAAATAAGAATATAAATCAAGGTCCATAGTGTTCAATATGCTGAATTTGAAACTTATAAGGAAATTCCTGGGGAAGTTGTAGGGGAGGATGATGCAGCAGCTGTAGTCTTCCTTTCAGGGCAAGCAGCAATGGAGAGGTCCCCAATATGCTCAGCCCTGTGTCCTCCAACAGTCAGGGTATCACCACATCCCTGATACGAACCTGCTCACTGCAATTGTTGCAATACACTGCACTGGTCAGATACCTACCTTCTGATATCATTGAATCAAAAGTTTTCAGTCTTGTCAAGACAGAAGTAAATGTTAACATTTTTATCAATGGCTTTGGCTGTCATTATAAACTTATATAGTGTCAGCACTTTAGATACATGTGTGTGCATGCGTCCTATGAGCTTGTGTATAGCTGTATGTGTTTGCCCAGGAAAATCATTCATCAAAGGCTTTTCAAGTAGTGATTGCAGGACATATATATCTCTCTTTAGTCATTTCTTCTAATGTTGTTCTAAATAAAGCCAAATGCAGCCAGCAAGCTTAGATCCATAAATATACATCAGAGGTGTCTGTATAATATTTATTCCTAACTGGCTATGTTTAAGGGTTTAGTATTTATCAATGTTGTGGCATTATAAGTTAAAACCCATCTAGCTGTGTATAGTTCAGGTGGGTTTTGTGTGTACTATGGTGGAACTCTAATTACAGTTTAAGGTTTTCAATATACTGGTTTCATAGAATGGTTGGGTTTGCAAGGGACCCCTGGAGATCATCTAGTCCAACCTCCAATTTCAGTAGTGTGATTTCTGTTACAGGAAAAAGGTGGTATTTTCAATGTACCAGTATTTTCAATGTACAGTATTTTCAATCCAGGTAAAAGCACAACATCCTTACAAATATACAACCATTGATTTCTGTCTATGGCCAATGAGGCCATTCAAGTGGATGAGGTCAGCAGAGCTGGGCACAAGATGACTTGCATTTATTGATTAATCTCATTCAAGAGAGATCCTCATAACCTGATGAATTTGAGATTCAAAAATTTACTATGAAGTGGTCTTAACCTTGCTTTGCCCAGAGAGAGAGGGCAAATATAAGTACTGTGCAGGATTATGTTTGAGAACAGCAGGGGGGTTCAGACCCCAATTCCAACACCTAGGGGAAGGTGAAGCTGGAAAGCTGCACAGGCAACAGACACTGCCAGCTTCCCATCAACAACGAGCTCAGAACAATTCCACTGGACTGGGAAAAGTCTCAGAAACAAGAAACCCTCAATTCAGTGCTAGTAAAATTCTTACAGTCCTTGAAGGGTAAAAAAATTGATTAAATTAAGATAGCCATATAATTTACAGCTTGATGTTACTAGGAAATTTTGGGACATTCGGTCACTGGAAAGTATTAACCAAAATGCCTCTTTCTAGCGGAGTACTCTGTGAGAGAGGAGGTGGATAGCCTCTGGGTGCTGAGGCTGGCATGGATGGAAGAAACTTAAACTCAGGATTGAGGGAGAAAGTCAGCAGGTAGTAGTGTAGTCTTGACTACTGTATAGCCAAGAAAAATCCCGTTCAAATGATGGCAATAAATGAGCGCCAAATCCTGGAGGCTGTGCATCCTGAAGAAAAAAGTTGGTAGTAATGGTTAGAAACGTGGTCAAATGTGCAATCTTCACAGGCAGCTATACATAAAATCCTGCACCTCATCCACATAGATTCTGGGATAAAACCAGTAGAAGCACATCATATGTGTGGCTGTCTTTGCCTTAGCCCATTCACAGCAGTGGCACCATATTCCACACAGAGTTGCCTTGCTTGAAACACACAGTATTCCTGGGAGTGTTGTGCCATTCATTTCTCAGAGTTTTCATTCTTACATTCACAGCAGCAACACTGCACCCCTCTTGGCTCACTCTAGCAGGCAGCTCTGCCCTTGGGGCCCTGCATGCAGCTATGCCCACCCCCAGCTATCAGTGTGACAGTGCTGCCCTGCCTGATCCCTTCTGCAAGCACTGGCACACCACTCAGCTTTCAGGATACTGAGCAAGGGCTCAAACAAGCTTCAGACACAGGAGCCTTTGAAGCTTTGTGCAGGAATAGGAGAGGGTGTCAGTGAAAAGAAAGGAGTGTGACCTCCTTCAGTCTCTCACCCTGTGGGCACCAAGGCAGAACATGCATTAGCCTTAGAGTGTATTGAATTAATTTGTACAATTGAGGCACATAATGTTCTCATGGTGCTCTACGTACATTGTTCCTGAGGTGCCCTAAAGCAGCACACATGTTCTAGCATGGTCTGCCCCTTTGAAGACAGTTCCAAGAGCGTTGGTGTATCAGCTCGTTATTGTTCCAGTTAGACAGTGAGGAACAGATAGCTGGAGCTTCCAGGGGTTCCTTATGCTCTTTCACCCAAGCAGCGTGCTTCAGATCTCACCATTTATATTCTAGCAACAAACTGTCACAGGGCAAAAATGCCTTTGATGCCTCTGACTCCCAAGTTTATTAAAACAGGTGAAGAGTGAAAAACGATTATCCAAATCACAACTCAGCTGTCTGAAGCTGTGACAGATCTCATACCTCATGATATATCACTTTTCGAAGTGATCTGACACCCCAGCAGGTATGACACACGTCCGTTCTGTGATTCCCCAGTCTTTGGGAAGATTGTTCAAAAAATTCTTTGGATTTTCATTTGCATGGTGTGCCAAGCAAAATAGAGTTTGGATAGTCATCTTTCATTAGGCAACGAAAGTAGGTGTTTCCTCTTCAGTGGGTAGCATCCTTTCATTCATTGCTCGCAGAACTCACCTCAAGAAATGTGGAGGCTGAAGGTGTGGGAAGCTGTTCCTCTCACCCTGGGTACATGAGCAGATAAATCCCTTCACCTCCTCGGGTGTGGCCCATGTGGATGGGAAGACAGGTGACCTCTACCTCATTCACACTGGCCGTATTTGTCCTTTGCTCAGACTTTGTGCTTCTGGCAAGTCTGATTGTTCCTATTTAACACAGCCCAGTGATTTTTTGAGGGGTTCCATGGAACTTCACATTGAACCAACTCTTTTGGTTGGTTCAATGGGAAGTTTTATCTGCATTTTTATCCCCACAGCATATGAACTGATGGTTTGATCAAGGAACAAGGTGGCACCTGATTTTTCTAATTGGCACAGTAAAGGGCCTTTGAAAGACTCACCTTTTCACCAGGAAAAAAAAAAAAACAAAGCAGGAAAAAACCTTTTAATTAATTAGGCTGGGGAAGCAATTAGTAAAACTAGTGAAAGCAGTGGAAAACTCCTTCCATTGACAAGTGTCTCTTTGTACCACTTCTCATGAAATATTTCACTACATTTATTTGGTCTCCATGAAGGAAATTGTGGATCTCCAAAGCTTTCTGCTCACATTAGAGAATTTTCTGTAGAAAGAAAAAATCTTTGTTTCTCACTTGCTTAATTCAAGTTAACTGTTTTGAAAAGCCTGGTTTTTTCTTCTGATTAAAACCTCTCTAAAATTCTTAATCTATCTGAATATTTCTGTCCTCTTGAGTTGCAATTCCTGTTCTCCTTATTTAAAAGAAATTTTAAATAAATTTCTTAATTTAAAAAGAATTTAAAATAAATCCACCATTTCAGAAAATAATTTTAAAAATAAGAATCTGATATTTTGGAGATTAAATACCTGAAGTGAAATCCTGTCTCTCTGAAAGTCAGTGGGAATTCTACAGGGGTGCAAAAGCTATTGTAAACAGGAGAGTGAACAATGAATGTTTGAACCTCATCCCTTTAAAAGATACAGGGGAGACCTCTTCTGATCTTTATTAAGGGACCCCTACTTCAGGAACAGAGGCTGACACCCTTAGACACAGAATCTCTGAAGTCTCTCTAAGTGAATAGGATGGGAACAGATACTGCCTGATGAATGCTGTGTCTGAACATAACACATGTATTTGTTATTCCTGCTCTAGGTAGTGTGGGATTACAGATTGCACACTTTAGTCTTACTAGGTTCAATTTTTGTCACTTAAATCAAAGTTGCTGCCACAATAACCCACCATAAAAATTCCCTCATCCTATTTCGTAGAATAGTTATTGCTCTTGTTAGCTTCTGTTCACTTCTGAGGAAGATGTTGCATGTTATCTCCTTTAAATCTGTGTAGTGGCACAACCTGCAATGATGACAAAAACTAGAAAACTATTTCTGGATCCCATCCTGAGTACACGTACAATAGAGTTGTGTAGTAGATGTAAGAAAGGCAAAGCACGGGACTGATTCACCTCACTGTCAGAGGACAAGGCTGCCATGGTTTCCAAGCTGATTCCTATTCAACTAAAAACCAGGAAATTCTACCAATTAATATAAACTTTAAAACTTAAAAATTGTCTGCTTATGGCATTTCTTCCATTTATTTTCCAGCAGGCCCTGGGGTTTTGGCTCTCAGTTTCATAATGATGTCAGGTTGTATGAATTCATTTTCACTTTTCAAAGGAAAAATTCTGTCAAGGCTGTCAACCAAAAGGTAATTTGAGAGATTTTGTTCTGCTTCTGCCTCCCTCCTGCCTCTTTAAAATATATCAAACCAAATATACACAATCCAGCCAGGGATTGTGTATATGACACAGTTGCGTAATATTGTGTATATACATAATTTTTTCATTATCATTTTCCTGAATTTTCTCTACCATCCATGAACATTTTTAAACATCTCAAATTACGTCTTATTTGGTAATGACTATGGGTTTCCCCTTTTGAAGATACTCCAACAGCAGGATCCTAAATCTAATTTGTGTTTCTTGCCTTGTCCAAGAATATTGTAAACAGGCAGTTTCATCTCATGGGAAATCAACTTAAAAGAAACAACTGCAGAGAAGTTCCTTTTAGATGTGTAGTAAGGTGTTCTTCAGAAAGAAAACTGTAACCTCACTTTTCTCTTAGCTGGAAGGTAGTGGAGTTTGCAAAGCATGAATAAAGTGCTTGTGAAGGCTCAGCCAACCAAACTTGTATTCTCTCCTCCCCAGTTACGGCTGTGTCTGAGGGAAACCAGGTCAGCTCCCTCTGTTCCTCTGGCAGGTGAACAACTTGTTCCATCCTTTTTCCGTTGTTTGTTTGGAAATCAAAAGGAGCAATTTTCGGAGAGGAAGCTGATCGTGTATGCATTAATCATAGCAGTTTGTGGGGGAATCTCCCCTGGGGCTGTACAAGGAGAGGAAAAACAGGTACCTGCTTCAGGAAGCAAGCCCTTTGGGACATTCTGCAAAGGCAAGTCAAGGTGAACAGTTGCCTTGCTGGTGAGGGTAGGCTGAGAAAAACCTTGCTGTAACACACCCCAGCAGTGTGACTTGGATGGAGCTGTGCAGGGCAAGAGTTTTCAGAATATTTCAGCACGTAATAGATACAATCAGGGGCTACTGGGATTTTCCAAACCATTGGAGCAACTCAGGTGCTTTACACCTGCTTACTGGAAATTCCTATCTTTTTGTGCTGCTTCAGAACTTGTAAATCTGTCTGATCATCTGAGCATTACATGCCCACAAATGCCCAGAGCTAAGAGGGAAAGAGATGGTCCTAGAAACCTTCCTTCGATGCCGAGCCAAGTTAACAGGCCAAAGTGTGGCTGCACCAAGGTAGCTTGCTCAGCCAAGTGCCCCATTGCCACAAACTTTGTGGCAAGTGAGGGGACAGCTTGAGAGAATTTGAAGAAATGCCATCAGTCCTTTTAGGGACTGAGGAGAGGGCACAGCACTAAAAGAAATGCAAGTCTCAAGTATGTATCAGCAGCTTTCAAATTAAAAATTGAAGCTAAATTAAAATTGAAAGCTCAATATTTGTCTCTAGGTTCAAGTGGTCCAGGCATCCTACTCTTCCATACATCACACACAGTTGTCATGTATGTTCTTATGGCACTTGAGGACATGGTTTGGTAGTGAACATGGTGGTGGTACTAGGTTAACAGTTGGACTTGATGATCTTAAATGTCATTTTAAACCTCAACTGTTCTATCTGTGATCCTAGATCCAATATAGTATACCTAAGTGGTGACAGTCGCATTTTTTTTCACAAAAATGAGGTACTAGAGAATTTGTTATAGAAAGAAAAAATTTTTCTTTCTCACTTGCTCAGTTCAAGTTAACTGTTTTGAAAAGCCTGGCTTTTTCTTCTGATTAAAACCTCTCTAAAATTCTTAATCTATCTGAATATTTCTGTTCTCTTGAGTTGCAATTCCTGTTCTCCTTATTTAAAAGAAATTCATTTAAAATAAATCCTCCATTTCAGAAAACAATTTTAAAAAGAAGAATCTGATATTTTGGAGATCAAATACCGGAAGTGAAATCCTTCAAACGCTTTTTTGCCAGTGCCATAACACAGTTGTAAAACTGTAAGTTTGGAATAATGTTGTGAATAGTATTAGTGTTAGGGGCTGGTAAAAAGATAGTTAAAAATGTGTTCTCTGGGAGAAGAAGAGATGTATTTTCTGCCATTATCATAACTGACAACTACTCTATAACCTCAGAATTCCTGACTACTGAGAGAGATGCCGCCACATTATGCCCTGCACGGTCCCCTGTTGTGGATGAGGGATTTATGGTTGCTCAAAGAATCACTGTGTCCTGGGGTGACTGTATGATAATGTATTCCCTATTGTCTGCTTATTGCCCAGACATGAGTTCTGTACCTTTAAGCTGGGTCCTGGAGAGGGAGGGGAAGCCGGTGGAATTCTTTCAGCAGCCTGTGTTCAAAACACAGATAACTCGCTCGCTCTGTCCCTAGCTCTCGGCTCTGCAGCAGGGAAGACAGTTGCATTCCTTTGCTTTTTAGCCAGCTTCTCATTCATTAGCTGAGGCAAGAAGTTTTCCTGGGACTGTGGCTTCTTCTTCTTCTGGAACTGTTCAGGTTTGCTCCGGTCTGAAACACCAACACCGGGAGGCCCCACACTGCGGGCCGGAGGGGCCCACGTCGCACCCCAGCTCTGGAGAGAGCAGAGCCACACCTACAGAAAGGACTCTGAATCTACCAGCTCTTCTCCACAGTGAGAGGTTTTATTATCTAACATGATTCATTTTTCCTTTGTGCCTGTGTGCACCTTGCTTGTTAAATAAACAGGGTTTTTTTCACTGTCCTCCAGGAAATTCCTTTCGAACCTGTGGGGTGGGGCTGCCAAAACCTGCCTTCCGTTAGAGGAGACACTCATCTCAGGACGTTTCCTCACATTTATCTCAAACCGAGTCAAAGACATCAGCAAAAGTGGTGTTAATATGAACTTGTGAGAGTGCAACTTAATAAAGTTTGATGGCAAAGTTGACTCTATTACTGCATAGATGATACATACAAAGGAAAATCAAGTTAGAATTGAGCTAGAATAATTTACACAGACGCCAAAGACTCAAAGGGATAAGGGAGACCCTCCCATTTATTCATGAGCCTCGGACTGGGCACCCTAGACATCTAAGGTGAAGTTAGGTCCCATCCCAGTCTCAGACTTGGACAATGATTTATAGCTAAAGGAATTAGCTACACAGTTATCATTGGTACTGATTTAGTGAGCTCTCAGTCACTTCCCAATGATCTGTTGTGAACAAGGCACCTCTCCACTTAGGGTAAAGAAGATCTTTCAGTTCTTGGGTAAGGTATCTCAAAATCTGAGGGACATCCCAGCTCCAGGGGAGAGTCACTGGAGTGCAGTCCAGTTGAAATATAGGGGGAACTCAACCAGACTCATACAAAGATCTGTCATTAGTAGAAGGTCTCTCTGCCCTAAGGAGCAACCTTGAGAGGCATGCCAGCTCGAGGGTAGATCACTGCCCCTCAGCCAGAGTGCCTGACAGGGAGAGCTCAAAGGCAGCTCCCTTAGTCTGTCATAGTTACCGGATAAGAGGTTTGCTTCTGGTCGAATTGCATACATTGGAAAAGGTGTACATGACACTCCTTGTACTCTCACCTTTCTTCACAGAATCTTGAAAAAGCCACCTGCTATTAATGGATTAATGCACAAGCAGGGTTCCAAGCTGATGTGCATCGAAGTTCTTTGTGTCATGGCTCCTTTGTTTGTCTCCTAGAGGAATTCTTGGCCTAGCTACAGTGAAGGCCTTTGCCTCCTTTGGAGCCTGTACCAAACTGCAGCTCATTTGGTAAAGGGGTCAAGTGCATCCATTGCATCCCCTTCCCACCACCCTGCACCACCCTGCACTGATCACGGCAGCACTGCTGGGAAACCATAGAGATCCAGTGTTCACTTGGACTTCAAAATACCTTTTTTTTCTTTTTTTTTTTCTATTTTTTTTTTAAATATATTTGAAGGTGCCCTTGTAATTGTGCGTGGTCACATATAACCACTGTTTCAAGATTGCTGTGGTTTCATATCACCATTAATCAATGCAACACATATTAACTAAGTACTTCGTTCTGCTTTTGCATGATTTATTAGGCCTTCTTTCATTAATGTGTTTGATCAGAAAACTAATTAAACAATGAACTGTGACAATAACACATACTTTGCATCCATTATTAAAGACAGGTTTCTTGGAATAAAAATGTGGTAATGAACACTTGATTTACCATGGGCTACACTTTATTTCCAATTATCTGAACTGTTATTAACACTAATCCTTGGCTTTCCCATTTATTAGCAAGCTAGATATGAAAGTGCTAAAGACGAGCATGCTAAGTTTATTTCCAACACTAATACTTTAAATACCAGCAAGTAGGGAGTAAGTTCCACGATGCGAATTACTGTACAGGTACAGTCGATATATTAACATCTGCTTTTTTGAAACAGTGTAAGGCCTCATTTTTCATCTTCATTACCAGTGCCTGAGTATACTCATAATGCATCTGGAGTTTGTTGTGTTGAACATGAAGATATTAGTAATGTCTTCATGAATAAAGCAATATTTAGTTCTACTAAATGGAATTATAACTGTCCTGGTTTTCGCCAAGGAAGAGAGTTAAATTTTTCACAGTGGCTGTGAGGGGCTAGAGCCTGGAGTTGTGTGGGTGTGTCTGGGTTGTTTTTCTATCCCACTCACATCATTACCAGGGACAGAAGTTAAGGGACTCTTGCTTCTGGGAAGAAGGGCCGCATTAAGGTTGTTGTGGTTTAGGAATGGTATTCCCCAATTTAGTATTCCCACCTAAAAGAAAACCATGAGCTGCTCTCCTCCCTCCTCCAGTGAGAGATACTAGAGACAGAGTTTATGGGTTGAGATAAGAACAATTTACAGCAATAAGATATGAAAAACAAACAGCAACACCAACAATATTAATAACAAAAGTGTACAAAGGAGGTGATTTACATGCAAAGTGTTCACTGAGGACCCCATAATGAGCAATGTCAGAGGGGTTTCCCCCTCCTGCCACACTTTTTCTCAACCTGAAGTCACTCCCTTCCTCCCAGAAGCAAGAATCTCTTATTCCCACTCACCAGTGGTATAGAATAACAGTCTAGACATGCCCACATGGCTCCAGGTTCCACCCCTTCAAGGCTGTTGCAAAATATTATCCCTGTCCTGGCCAAAACCAGGACATTATTTTAACAAATTTCAAAGCTCTTTGCTTACTTACTCTTCGGAATGCATGGTTCTTGCGCCATTGTGGTTCATTTTCCCATGGTTTATTGGGCAGTCAGATTACTTCTACTGTCAGATATTCAGAGCTCACAGACAGCAGGGCTGCTTACCTGTCTGAAATTCATTCCACTCACGTTCCACCTTCTCGTACTGAGAATAGCGCTCAGGGGACAAAGTCTGTGTTTTTTGCCTCACAGTTATTTCTGAGGAGACTCTCCCATATATTTGTGTAATGGAAGAATAAGAATATATAAAAATAACTATCCCACACCCCTAAAGAGGGAAGTACACAGTATCACTTTTCGTTACATGCCATACTGCTATTTAAAGGCCCTCCTCCCTGTCATAGTTGGGGATTGAGACAATAATCCAGCAAACTGGTTTGATTTCTTAAACCTGAAACCCAGATTGTTTTGAGAAATAGTGCATGCCTGGAACCATGCATTCATACGGGCCTTATTAAAATGTACAGTCTTAAAAAGCAGTTTCCCCTTTATTCCCCTGTTCATCCAGCTGTAGCTTTAGCATTCTACACCATCATTAGGTAGTTGGGAGTGAATTTCCTCAGTGACAGTTTCAGATGCTGCTCAGATCATCTCCCAGATGAGGCTGGCTGTGAGCTGATTAGCTTCTCAACCAGTAGGACACTTGAAGCAATACATTTCTGTAATGGGTTTTAGCTTGCGCCAGGGAAAGTGAGTACTCCAGTGAGAGGGAGTTGCCCACCTTTCCTGTAATCAGCTGACAGTGCACCATTGCCATCTGACTTACAGAATGCACACTCGCTCCCATCTGGGTGAGGTAGTGGGATACCTGCCTGCACCTCTCCTTCACTTCTAGCTGACAACCACACATTATGCAAATCCCTGTGCTCTGATGCAGAACAAAGATAAACAATAAGAAATCATCAGTTTATAATCAGTGTACATTTCTTACAAATTCTGTTTCTGAACAGACATCCACGTTCCCCACGGCACTCAGCTGAGTGTAGCAATGATCCTCCTCTAAATAACTACCCAGTCTCTTACCAGGTACTGCTTTCCTTTTTTAAATTGGTGTCTCACTAAGAGAAAAATGCCTCTGTCTTTTTTCTGTCTTATGCAGAAGCCAGAGCACACATACCCTACAAGTGCAAGAAGTATGTAAGAGCCTTGCATGCTTCTGTGTTAAAAAGAAATGGGCTGCTGTTTTGAATAAGGGAAGGATTTTAAATTAAAATTGTTTTGAAATTCATTGATTCATTTCACTGCTACTCCCATACCTTTTAAGCATTTTCTCATTAAGAATTTAGAAATACATATATTCTACACATATTCTCTGTTTCACCTGAAAATATTAACAAGGCACAATCAGTAACACAGCTCAACCACTAATTTTCATCTCACTAAAAACAGACTTTTATCTAGAAGTCTCTAATAGATTTCATTTCATTAGGCTATATAGTGCAAGTACCAGGATATTTTGAAGAATTCTGATGCTTTGCTGTAACATGTTTAACATTTATGTTATACTCTATTAGATAAAAACACCATTTCAGCATTTACCATACCTACACTGTGGTAAATATATTATACAAGCTTTGTGGGCTTTCCAGATCTTTATATAGCCTCACAGCTCCCTGATATTGCATATTCTAGAAATTGTCATTAATTGTGATGTAGATAAAAGAACACTATAATCTGCAGGGAGGGGGGGAAAAAAAAAGAAAAGAAAACACAAAAAAACCCTAACACTTCTTCATGCAAGACACACAATCCATTTATTTAAGCAAAGATAATTTAAGGACACCATTAGCTGTTATCTGAGATAAAGGCAGAAACGTCAAACTGCTATGAAAAATTAACTCTGATAAGTTGGCAGACATGCCTCTACCTGCCCGACAGCACTCTCACTTGTTTCACTTTCCCCACAACTTGCTGTGTCACTAACTAACCCTCGTTCTGCGTTATCAGCTCGCAGCCTCGGGCTGAGCTTTCAGGCCCGTGTGCCTTTTGAACGCTGTTGGCATTGTACTTCAGAAAGTTATCTCAGACATTTTGTGAAGCTCTGATTGGGGTTATTTTTCCCAAGTGGATGCTGGAAACAGAATGCTTTGTTTTATCATATGCCAACTTAGCTGCAGCCCATACTCCCTGTGCAAACATCTGAAAGGGATTTTAGCTTGTAATATACTTTACAGTTCATTCAGAGCTCAGAGGCCACAGATCTGCACATGTGTTTCTGTTATGGGCAATGTCAGACATCCCTTTAAGATGATGTGTATTTTGCCTTTACTGCAGGCCAGGGCACAGACCCTCAGAGCCAAAGCAATTTCACATTGTCCTGACATTGTCCAGATTCATTGAACTGTTAAAGTAAAGCATACTAAATTCTTCTAGCTGCCTTGGGATGTTGTAGAATGTGGTGAAAAGTGTTTCAAGGGAAATTCTAATGCTGAATATTTAATGAATGTTTGTCAACAAGTTCCTGAGCTGCAGATGTGATGAAGAATGACACTCTACAGAAAAAATAGTCACTTCAGAGATGACCACACAGAGAGGTCAGATCATGGCAGAGTGCTTCTGCCCTGCCAGTTGCCCAGAGGAACATCAGCTCCAGAACCTTGTCTCCATGGGAACATCTTCCTCTTGAAGCTGTTTTAACTCAGTATTATTTTGTCCCAGATTTTGTATTTCTGCCAGTACACAAGCTGACCATGCAAAAACTGGCTACCCAAAGTCACTAGAAGAGGTGATTTATCTCTCTGTTTTTGTGAAGAAAAATTCACCAACTTGTTGATAGAAAACTACAAGTGGAATGTGATTTACATTTCTGTCTGCTTTTTGCTAATTACTGCATCACATTGCAGCTGAACGCCTGATGAAACAGTGGGAAGAGGAGTTTTAAGGCCCATTCACTATGAAGAGTGGTTAGACAGAGACCACTTAAAATAAAAGCATAGGAGCTGCTAGTTGGCTTGGCATTGCTTTCAGACAACTGTTTTATAAGTCCTTGTTTTTTCCCCAAAATGTTTGCTGATAAGGCTTTAAATTACAGTGCCTCTGCCAGTTATAACTCATTGCCTCACCTATGGGGATGGCTGCTTGGTGGATACCCCTCCAGGGTGGCAAATAAGTTGTGCAGCTGAAGATCCGTGGATCTCAAACATCTCCCATACTCTCATTCTTCTATCTGTAGCAGGAAGGGAAGTGTCCACACACTGTTTACTGCTTTCCTGTTTTCTTCTTCTGATTAAAACCTCTCTAAAATTCTTAATCAATCTGAATAGTCAGACTAATTCCTTGCTTTTGAAGACAGGCTGCTCAAAACTATAGTAGACTTACTGCTACTTCAGAGTTATTTGTGTAGCAGTCTAGCCCTCAGTCTGCATCAGGGTGGCAGAACAAATGTCTGTACATTTTTTTCCCGATTGCACAAAGTACTGCTTGAGCACAAAGACAGCCAGCCTTCTGTCACTACACAGAAGATGTACAGACTCACTTGAAAAAACAAAGAAATGCCCGATTTTACAGTTATTTGCAGAAACATGAAGATCCCACAGATATAAACCAGCTGCTGTACATTGATATTTCAGCCTTCAAAGAGCTCTTCTTCCTTCTATACTGAGACACTTCCCATGCTGGGAAGCTTTAGATGGATTATTTATGCCTTTCCAATGTCCCATTAGATTCCACAACATCGTGTACTACAGGAAGGAAAAAATGTGCCGGTTTTGGAGTCAGATTAGGTTTTTCTTAAAGGATTGAAGAAATAATGTTCTCCAAGAACATCATTTTCTTGCTGAATTATCCTGAAGCAATTGTGCTGCAGACATTACTCTAATTAGACATTGCACTTTTTAAGTCACTACCACTCTGTCAGCTACTCAAGCATCATTGAAGGCAAAAAGCAGATGTTGCTGCGGAATGCCTGCTTTCTTCAGACCAGGCTTGATCCCATCCTTCTTACCATGGTACAATCAAGAGTAATATACGCTTTTGTATCTCAAGTTGAACTGTCAGATTGCATCCCAATGAATGGGTGTCAACACTCCATCAAGCATTTTTTTTTCATGCATACCATTTTATCAGCCATTTTTTCAAAATGGCAAACAATGCATATCACTCAAAAGTGAGTGTTATGGAAAGAGCCATTAGAGTTAAACCAAGAATAGTTTCTAAAGACAAATGTATTTTATTTGACCAAAACCAACCAAGCCCCCCTTCCCTGTAATTTCTGTGCCCTTTTGTAACATGCTCAGGAGGTTGTGTGTTCTAAAACACATGTAAGTAAAATATGTATAATGCCATCACGCAGTTGTTGGAACTATTTAGAGAACAGAGAATGGAAGTCCAAACTAAATAGGAGACGTCTCAGGTTGCGGAAACTGAAGTATGAGGAATTTTAGACAGGTATCCACTGTAGGAAGAAACTTGGCCCCTGAGAACTGGTATTTCACCCTGCTGTTAGTTCCTGAGGCAGACAACACCAAAAAGATGCTTGTGCATTTTCTGGACTCAGTAAGTCTGACTGGAGTACTCTCTCTCCTGTCTGGTTCTAGGGAAGGTGATCACAGTTCCATCCAAATTTACTGGCTACACATGAAACAACAGAGGTGGTCAGTGAATTGCACTTACTACCACCAGCACCTGAGAAGAAGGGGGCCATAAGGAAGGCAAAGGTTCTTTGCCAAGAGGTATTTTAGGTCTGTAAGATAAACATGTGAACAGAGAGTACCTGTGCCTCAAAGCAGCACAGCAGTCTGCCAGCTGCCTGGCACATCTGAGGGCAGGTCCAGCACTCCTCAGCAGCAGCAGCAGCAACAGCAGCAGCAGCAGCAGAAGTAGCAGAAGCAGCAGCTTTCTGTACACTTCTGCAGCCCCACACACACCTGCAACATGCTGGATGCATACAGGCTGCTCACCCAGAAGACTGTGCCACAGACGTAAAAAATGAACCTGCAATTCACACACAGCAAAATATCTCTTTCGTGTTACCATCAAATGCGCTCTGCTGAGTAATAGCAGAAAGGACAAGCCACCTGAAAGAGGCAGCTGATCCCAAGCTTGCTACTCAGAATGTTTTAATGTGTGCCTTCTTTTAAACTCTTTCACCTCATTTTGGAAAAATTTGTAGCACACAACCCCCCAGTATTTTCTTTCTAAATATACAATAAATTTTCTTTCTAAATGTAGTGCAAATTTTCTTGAGTATATGAAAGGATATAACTTTGTCTCTGTTACTGTATTTCACTGAATTTGTGTGACTAAAAAATTCAAAGCAAATTTAGAGTGTCTGAAAGCATTTGGGTTTTTCTGAACATATTCTGTTATACTTTAAGGAAAAATGAATCTTATCCTAGATTTATTTAGACAATTTTATGAGGTGCAGCTGAGGTCATTTGGTTTGTTCAGCCTGGAGGAGACTGAGGGGAGACCTCATTGTGATCTTCAACATCCTTGTGAGGGGAAATGGAGGGGTAGGTACTGATCTCTTCACCCTTCTGACCAGTGACAGGACCTATGCGAGCAGCATGAACCTGAGTCATGGGAGGTTTAGGCTGAATACCAGGAAAAGTTTCTTCATCCAGAGGGTGGTTGGGCACTGGAACAGACTCCCCAGAGACGTGATCACAGCGCCAAGCCTGGCAGAGTTCAAGAAGTGTTTGAGCAATGCTCTCAGGAACATGGTGTGATTCTTGAGGTGTCCTGGGCAGGGCTAAGAGTTGGACCCTATAACCCTTGTGGGTCCCTTCCAACTCGGGATATTTTGTGATTATGGGAAATAACTGAAGTTATTTTCACCAGGTACTTCTAATATGTACTTCAAATATGTACTTCAAATTTTCTTTAAAATATCAGACTCAGAGAATTAATTGTAAGCATTCCAGATGTCTTTTCACACTCAATGTTCAAGAAATCTGTACTACTCTGTGTGCTGTACTTCAGATATACCCTTCAAAGGAAGAAAGGAGTCTTTACAGGTCTTCAGGTGCTTATGGTATTGACAGTTCTCAAGGTTAAGTGCTGAAGTCTAAACATAAGCAGTAGCAGGAAAGAAAATATTTTCTTCACTACTTTCTTCACTTGTACCTCTACAATTTTCAGTGCCCCTAAGAAAATATTCTCTTTAGCTTTCTGTCCATTCCTTTTGCAACTATACTACAGTTACTATAACTACAGCTACTTTTAGAAACCACCAAAGAGCAATGCAAACACAAATTAAGAATAAAATTTTCCAGTGAAACACAGCATCAAGAATTTTTCATGCAGGCTACTGCCAAAGGTAATTCTGAAGGCTCTTTTGTCAGTACATGCTTCAGAGCACAATAAAACGAAATCTTTTAAGGCAGGCAGTCACAGGCTCTAAAGGATATCACATAGAGCACAATGACATTTAAAGAGGCTTCAGAAGTTCTGTTAAGTGCAACCTGTATCTAAGTCGAGGCATTATGTCTCAAACTTGCAGATGTACGTTTTAATATTTTGCTTCAATGTGACATTAACTCCCTTTGGCATCTTTCGAAATCATAAATCCATACAAATCAAAAGTTTAAATATTGTCAAGATAAATAAAAGTGTAGTGATGTGCCTGGAGGGACTGTTAAGGTCTTTGATTCCTTTTAGAAACCCTGTCACCAAGCTGAGGAGAAGTTGGGCTGATTTTCCTGCTTCTGATGGAGATGGCTCAGTGCTGGGCATGGCCAGAGCTGAAGCTGTGGGGCTGGGAAATGCGCTGCCGAGTCTGATGCCCTGGTTAGTGCACTGAATGCCATTCTTCCTCCCCACTCATCTCAGCTGCATTGTATTTTTTGAATACAAAGCACAAGACAACAGGAAAAGGAATGAAAAACCTGAGGAGGATATCTCTATATTGTGTCCACAAACTCAATTTCTCCTGAATCAAGTGACTAATTTGTAACATGCAACCAGCTCTGGCCTGTCACTGTTTAGCGACAAGGCGCAGGAGCTTGCTGCAGAACTGGGAGCATTGCCTGCTATTCAGCCTACAGGATTTCCCCTGTAAATGGATCAAAAAGTTAGATTCAGAATTGCAACTGTTCTTTTGCTGAAATGCCAACTTTTTTCTTTACATTTATTTCTATGAAAAGGTGGGACATCTAAAGAAAACATTTTCACAAACAAACAGAGGGAGGAGGGATTACAAATCAGCTCCAAAGTCAGGCTATTGCTCTAAGTGTGTTGTGCTCTGTGATAAAAAAAAGCTGCCTTATATGTAAAATACTTCATAAACTTTTCATGCTATACTGATGATTAATTAGGACAATTAATAATGACACACTGACAACTCTGCTGCTCTTAATACCATAATGAATTTGCAGTTTCATTCATGTGCCACTGTACTCAGGGGACACCAAACAGATTTGTACTAGACTGTTAAGGATTGTCGATTTTTAATGTAGATCACATAGAACCAAGTCCTACCCAATGACAAAAACTTCTGGGACCTTGAAGGATGTAGAGAGTTTTATCTCTCGTATGGACCCCCTCACTGTATTAAAAAAGGATGGGGAAGCATAAAGGTGTGCACACACGCACATACTTCCATATACAACTGGATGCATGTTTCCTTCTGAATGTGAGAACTAAATTAAGACACAGGGAGCTGTGAGTGAGAGTGAGAGCAAGTGAGAGTCTCCATTCTTCAAGATTTTCAAAAGTCGTCTGGACATTGTCTTGGACAATCATTTGTATGTGTTCCTGTCTGAGCAGGGGAGTTGGACCAGATGACCTCCAGAGGTCCCTTCCTATCTCAATCACCCTGTGTCTCTGATTTTGTGATTTCTTCAACTAGCAATAATAACAGTAAAAATAAAAAAAAAAACGAAACCCTACTCTGCTGAAATACAAGGCAGAAATTCAAATTTTGTTAGTTCCTTAGCAGTATTATTAGTTCAGAAGTATTAAAAAGAGTAAATGAGGCACACATAGAAAGTCCATCTCTCCATCCATCCATCTGGAAAGTACTCTGACAGCACTTGTCTCAGAACATTGTGGTGGGATGTAGGGATGTCAAGCAGGTGACTTTTTGTATTGCCTTTCCTGCCTGCTCCCCTGAGTTAGGATCTATCCTCAACTACAATTTCATGCTTGTTTTTCTTTCTGCTCTGCTTTTGTTCAAGTGGAAATTGAGTCCCCTGTCCTAAGCTGAAATGTCAGCCTTCCTATAGCTCCTGTGAGCATCAGAGGAGTCTGCTGACTGTCAATCTGTGCCTTCAGCTATGACTTATTTTGATGCCATAATTGTCTCATGAAATGCTGAGGTCTACAGTGCAGAAGTAAAACTATTATTAGTGAGTTTAAATTGTACTCAGCATCTGCCCACACCTTCAGTAACCAAAAGTTCAATTGGCAACTTGCCAATTCCAGGAAGAAAAGGATCTTAAACTGAAATAGGAAGATCCTCTGAGAATGTCTTTGCAAATATCATGAAGTTTGTGGCATACAGCCATTAGAGCTGAAGATTTTGTAAACTCTAAGTGAACTCACCTGTAAACTAGGACTTTGTTAGCATGTCTCTTGGGCATCAGTACTAAGTATTAATGCTTTACTGTCCCACAAAAGAAAGGGGAAAAAAGCATCTGCAGAAAAAGCAGATGAGCAAAAATAAACAAAGGGCAGAATGGTTCACCAGTGATGCAGACATCTGCTTGTGTTAAAGTATCACAGAGAAAAAGGTCATGAGTGAGAACAAGGTCTCTTGGCCCCACCACCACTCAGCCTTATGCGTCAGCATTTCAAAAATAAGATGTTTGCTTTGTCCTGCTTAAGGTACTACCTAAAGGTTATAGGATAATAAATTCCATGTAATAAAAGTGGCTGATTGGATACAGTGTGTAGGGATGGCCAAGCCTAGAGCTGTGATTAATCAAGTTCAATACTCTTATTTCCAAGAGCAGTAAAGTGCCACATGTTTCAGAGAATGTTACAAAAACAGCCTGTCGTGGACAATTAAGGGAATTACTTCTTCATGGAGGGAATAATCTTTCAGGCTCTGGGTCTTAATCAACAGAACCGAGGATTGATCTGTGAATCCAGTCCCTTGCTATTTTAAGCATCCACATCTTGTAATGTCTTTCAGGAAGTGATCAAAAAGAATTGGTTAAGCCCTGAAGTGTGAAAGTTTATCGCATTACTCTAAGTGGATCTGTCTCCAATGTAACTATGATATATCTACACATTTCTTTTTCATCCCTGAATTCTTCACATCACTAATGTTTTATGACAAAATGCAGCATACACTAATACCTTATATTTGTTGGCAGGCTTTAATTTTACAGCCTTTCAGAGCAGCAGGAGTATAGTCCAGCTCAGATTCAGGCACCAAATGTGCATGCTGTAGATGCCTTATGTTTGAAGGCTGAATTCCTACAGTCCCTGAGGGAAATGGGTTATTTAGTCTGGACAATAGGAGGGTCAAACAGAACGTCATTGCTCTCAGTTACCTGAAGGGAGGTTGTAGTGAGGTGGGGGTTGGTCTCTTCTGCCATGCCTCAAGTGAAAAGATGAGAGGACATGGCCTGAAGTTGTGCCAAGGGCAGTTCAGATGAGCTACTAGAAAAATTGACTCACTGAAAGAGGGCTTAGGCATCGAAATAAGCTGCCCAGGGAAGTGGTGGAGTCACTGTCTCTGAAAGCATTTGAGGCATCTGGATGTGGCACCTGGGGATATGCTTTAGGGGTGATTATGGTGGCTCTGGGCTGATGGTTGTACTGGAGATCCTGAAGGTCTCTTCCAGCCTTAATGACGCTGTGACACCTGTAGTTAATTTAAACATGAGCAGAATACAATGAAAAGCAAAGGGAAGGTCAGAAGCTGCACTTCAAGGACCAATTTTGAGCCTGGTCGAAGCCAAGATATTTGACTTCAGAACTCAAAAATGCCAAATCCACCCACAGATGCAAGATATCTCAGTTGGGCTAAGGAGTGACAACACGTAAATACATTGCTAGAAGTTTACTTCTGATTTTTCTTAAAAGCTAATCCATTGCCTCAACCACATCTCGGTGTGCTTTTCTCAGGCTGGCATTTTGGAACATAGTTTCTTGAATTATGATTGCATCCATTTATGTGCCACAACTTTTTCTATGTGTTAACTACAGATGCAAACAGGCTGTTGGTGTGCCTGAGCCCAGGACTTGAAACACCTGTGTGATGTTTAAACTGTAGGTGGTTCCTTTTTCCATGAGTGGCTGCCATCAAATTCAGCAACATTTCAGTTAGCAATTCAGCTGACTGGAGAAGAGATATTTAGTTTAAAAATAGGAAATAGCAGATAATTTCTAATCGATTTGCTGTAGGCAATTTTATATTAAATGTTTGACAACTTTAAGACTGAAAACTTTTCACTGAACTTTTCTTGATTTATGAGTCTCAGAATTATGAAAATGAGGCCTGAAATGCTTGTTTTAAAGCTTTTTTTCCTATTTACTCAAACACAAGTGTAAAAGAATCTTTAAAAGACTCTGAGAGCTCATTTAATTACACTCAGTTAATGTAAGAAAAGTTTTCACTGTGCAGTCTGGAAGTTATAAATCAGTTAAAATAAAAAGTTTAGAGAAGAAACTAGAATCTATAATTTAATCTCTGAGTGTAAATGTCTGCTTTACATTGTGTGAATGTGGGCTCTATACAACTCCATAATTTTCTAGAGAGAGGTTTTAAAAGGTGATAACATGGAATGACTTGTGAAAAGAAGAGAGTTAATAAGCTGTGTTGTAAGCCTGGAGTTTAAATAGGTGATGAGTGTATCAATCTGTACAGTGTGGGGTTGAAAATTTCAGATTAATCTTATTTTGGTACCCAGTAGGGTTTTGGCAAAATGCGTGTTTTCTCCTTAATCAAAAAATTATTGCAAAGACTTGGAAATATCCTCCTTCTCGTTCAGAGAAGCTGTATTTCAGTCATCTCCTGTACTAGTTCTCCCGTACTGGCTGCTCCAAGTGGCTAAACTTCATTTTCAGGTCATTGACGCTCATGATGAAAAGGGCTCTTCTCTCACCAGAAAGGTGACTCTTGCTTCAGTTATATATAGTATATAGAGAGGAATGGAAATTTACAGCAGCCAAACTACAGCCTCCATGAGACATCACAGAATTGCTTTCAAGCTGAGAAGCTAGAAGCTCTTAGTATGATTTTTTGGGGGGCCAAACTATTTTAATTTGTGCTTGAAGAAATACCAGCACTTTTAAATCCATTTCATTTGCTTATTAATTTAATTTATTTTGGTCACATCCTGAAATGTATATCAACACAAAGAGGAGAAATACGTGTAGCCCAACATCAGACAAGTGCAGACGGGTATTACGCAGTTACGAGTGTCAGTTTGGGTTGTTAATTTGCGCTTCTTTCACAGCTACAGTGTGCTGCAGTCACCAGCCAGCTCTGCTGTGGTCACACTCCTCCAGAAGCACAGAGCAGCCTCAGCTGTGTTTAACTGGGCAGGCTTGCAGTTGTTTAGTATTGCCAGAATGATGTGAGGGCACAAAGTGACCATGGGTATTAGATACAGCAATTTCCCTTTCTCACAGTGTAGCAAAACTATAATCTCTTTATTTGTGTTTGCTTACAAAAGTCCCATTTCTCGACCTTTGTTGAAAAAAAGCTTCATGAAGAAACTGCACAGGCCCAGGTGGGGGCCACTTAGTTATTGTGGAAAATCCATGAGATGCAACTGGCTGCCCTGGAAAGTTTCTGGCATCTTCTTAAACACAGAGCAAAGCCAGAGTCAACAGAAAGACTGAAGGAAGGCTCTTGCATTCTTACATGTTGCATACAAAATTGAGGAGAGGGAGTGGTGTCGCCCTGAGTTTTGCAGTCCTTTGATGTTTTTCATTCCTGTAATAAAATTCTCACGCACTTTCTGTAAACATAGCCATATTTTGCTAACCGTTCCTTATTGTTTTCATTCTTTCTCCTAAGGCGGAGAAGTTTGATGGGCTTTTCCTTTGACCAGTGTGATTAAGGGGTGGTAACCCCATCCTCCAATCCACGGTGGTTTCTAAAAACATATATAAATGACTGAAATAAACAAGCTGGGGTTTTTTTGGCCCTGGCATCCTGTCCTGATGGAGCTGAGTCTGCATGGTTCTTTTTGTGTCCAAGTGCAACAAGTGGTACAAATATTTTTTTCCATCTTAGTCATGGTCCAGTCCCAAACTGTCACTGCAGAGTTTTAAAGCCAATTCTGTTTACAAACCCCAAACACTTGGGGCCTACACCATAAAAGTAACGATGGTGTCACAGCTATAATATCTGTCAGTTCCTATGAAAGCTGGGCAATTTTTTCAGTACAGAAACATCAAACTTGCAACCTCAGTTCACTGCAACCTTATGATCTCTTGGTTTATAAACCTGCCACTACAGCTTACTTCCATAAACTCAAATTGAAATTGCTTTAGTGCAATAATGTCTGGTCTATTAATTTACAAATTGTCTTGATCCTTTGAAGATGGCAGGAGTTGCATTCCTCAACAAAGAGCAGTAAAATAAAAAAAAATCTGTCTCTTTCCTCTTGCACAGAAAATGTTAACCTACTGCACAGTATCTGATATGAACTCTACAGTGCAGGGAAGGAAATCTGTGTTTGGTCTGTTTGGCAAATAAACCCACAGCTCAGAGCATGCCTGAGCCACAGGGACCAGTTTATAAGTTAACAAATCGTAAGGTTTCAGGGAAGAGAGGTGCCAAGTCTGATGACTATCTGATGAGAAAATTGCTTATGGAGAAAGAATTTAAATTTGTTTTAAGTGAATGTTTGAGCAAGTAAGTTTCATTTTCCCTAAATATTTATGGCAGAAGAAAATTAATAACATGTATCTACAGAAAGGGAAAACAAAACAAAACAAAAAAGATTGAGTGATTTTCTCTGAAATTACAAATTAAGAACCAAAAGTCCTTTTGGTAACTGCTATAAGTATATTTTCTTCAGTAGTTACCAAGAGCTTTCTGAAGGTACCCAGTAGGTGAATAGGACATATACCTACAGGCACCATTCAGCCATTGTAACACAGAAGAACTGAAACTATTATTCTCTTTCTCTATTTTTAATGGAATTGCAATATTCTTTTGATTTTAAAAAGAACTTTTTAAAAAAAATATTTATTTTTGTTTGTTTCTCCAGTTGAAATTCTCCTTGGGCTTGAAGTTAAACTGCAATTAACTCAAAAAAGGCATAATGGATCAAATCACTATACCTTTAGGGACATCTATTGGCATAGCAGTCACTTATATCAGCTGAAGACAGAAGCGATAAACTTTGTAGTGGCTAACTTACACTTCCTTTTTTGAATTCTTTAGTTATATTTTCTTCTCTCCCAAGGCTTTGTACCAAAGCACACATCAAAGACAGAGCCTGTGATGATGGATATCCGGTGTGATTCTTCTCAGCACTCAGTGGGCTTTTCTTAGCATCTCCCAGTTGCTTCTTCCTGACTGTATTCATTATCTGCCTTCAAAGCACTCCCACAGACCTCCCGTCTCAGGAGGATCTAAGAGTTCTTACACAGCCCCCACTGTGCACTGGCAAAATCTGCTCGGACTGTCTTCACCAATTTGTGTGAGCAGTTTCACTTCATATATTTCTTCAACATTTTTTAAACTTAAATAGCAACTTTGGTTTATTCAACATACACTCATAATTAGTTTCCTCCTGATTCCTTTTTGCCTCTCATTTCCAAGTGGAAAATTGTCCAGTCAGAGACACTCTTTGTTCTAATTTAAGAGCCAGGTGCTTCCAAATCACCTGGAAGTAGTCACACTGAGTCCAGATGAGCCTGACTTGAAAGAGAAGACGATCCAGTTTTCTTTCAGTTCCTTGCCAAGTTATCCTGCATTCTTGATTGTTTATATGTGAATATTGATGGATTAACACCAATGTACCAGGGCTGAGTTCCCAGTCCATCAGTGAGATGTTCAAGCAACACCACATGACACCCCAAACTTTCCCCGGCAGTCAGCCTTCCAGTGAAGGGTCAGACCAACCAACTCCACAAAGGAGAAGGCTCATGTAACTGCACTGTTGTTCATGTCATTTTATACCTGTAAATCTACTTGCCTAGCTGGGGAAACTACACTAAACTCTCAGGAAGCATTTACTTAGGCAAGCATGAGATGGGTTGCAGAGCAAGGTGCTCAGCTGCTGAATCAGGGCTGCCATCTCACTCGTGATGGGAAAGGACATTGCTGTGAGATTTTACATGATGGAAGTGTGTGCAGTGCAGCAAAGCTGTATGAAATGAAATGAAATGAAATGAAATGAAATGAAATGAAATGAAAGAGTTGGAATGAAAGAGTTTGAAGAATTAATCAGCTTGTTTTGAGGCATATTGATGGCAAAGGATTTGACTTGAGGCTACGCATGTCTGACATTGTCTTTGCTTGCACTGAAACTATTCACATGGAAAGCAGCATTTTGTCCAGTGTAAGTAACTCACAAAGACAGCCAAGACCAGGGTATCTCAGGCTGAATTCCCTTTCCTCATCCCTTCTCCTTTGAATAAATGAACTTCCTTACACTCTGACAGACCAGGGAGATTAATTCAAAATATGTGTGCACAGTACACCTGGCAGACACGATAAAGGCTGGCTCAAGGAGCTAAGATGAAACAAAGGCATGAGTAATAGTGATGAAGGACAAAATATGGGCAGCCATTTAGAGGTGACAGTAATTACTTAAGTAAATGTCAAAACTTTAAAGAAACAAGAGGAAGATATTATTGAATATTTAAGGCTGAAACACGTGAGCATGTTGATTTGCCATTTGGAAGGTTATGTTTCTGTGATGGATATGGGAATGGATATTAAAATCTGTTGCAGGACAAACTGTTACTGGTTAAGGGCCTATTGATGTCCAAATGCATTGAAACCAAGAGTCTTTTTATTCACTCAGGTCACCTAAAAAGGTTTATACCATTCCTGAGCCTAGCTACAAGGACGGAAACAAGCAAATAGCATAAAGCACTCCAGATACCTGTAAACATGAACAGTGCAACAAAAGAAGTTCATTGGACCTAAACTGGAGTTTACAAAGACTGAACAGCATCTCCAAAGATATGTGTTAGAGCTGTCCAGATTGGCAGAACATTGTAAAGTCAAGTGAATGTAGATAAAAGGTCAGATTAAATCAAGTTTACTTCGTTCTATATTCAGGGGATGCAAAACTCAGTGCTTGAAATGATGGGCTCTGGGATGTCTGTTAAAACACAGGAGAAAAATCTTGACTTTATCATAGACAATTCAAAGAAAACTTTGGTTCAATACCTACCAAAACAGCAGGGCAGTATTCAAATTAATTAGGAAAGGAATAGAAGACGGGGGAAAAAAAGAACTTTATTAAGCTCCAATGTAATGCATTGTTTGCTTAGTGCAGTCTTGATCCTTGTATATCAAAAGTTATAGAATATAATTAGAAATGAGCTGAAGCAGGGCAAGAAGATTGATCAGAAATAAACAATGGCTTCCACATGAAGAATGACTTTGTAAATCAGATCTCTTCAGCACAGTAAAGGTGTGGTTGAAGGGAATATGACAGAGATCTACACAATGATGGCAGGAGAATAAGGGGCAAAATGATATGTGCACCCATTTTCTTGCACATTTCCCTAGATACCTTCTTTTGACTGACATTGGAATCAGTTTGTGGGCTAGGAAACTTGGATCTAATTTAAACTTATGTTTTTACCTAACATATCACATAAAACTCAGCAGCTGTAGAAGTTACATAGCTCAATGCTGCACAACAGTGTTATCAAATGTTGTCAAATGTTGTGGGTTTTTTCTACCCATTTGATTAGCTCATATTTAAGCCTTAAGCAAGTCCATTCTACCTGAATCCAGAGGAAAATGTGAAAACCACTTTATATTGCAGCTAACTCACTTCTTGACAGGTAGAGGTCATTCTTGACTGATATAAATGCCATAATCCTCAGTATTCTCTCACTCGCACTAAAGACAAAAGCAGTAGCCTCACAGATCCAGTTAGCTGATAATTTTGTCTCTCTGCTTTTCTTTTTTTAAGTGTGCTGAGCACATACATATCTCCAACATGTCACATCTCAAATAAAGGCCATCAAAAATGACCTTTAAATCCAGAAAGGGTTTTAGAGTGTTTTATATTGCAGACATTTAAAAAATATGATACAGACAATTCTGAACACAGTGGTATCAAATAGTTTCATTTAATGCAGTGGTTTGTTTCAATGGAAACTTCTACCTGGAATACAATTAGGCAATGAACTAGCACTTACTTGACATACTTTCAATGGTCCTGATAAATGCTCAACAGCAGGACATGAGCTACTTGCAGGTAGCCAGAAGGTCTCTTCTTTTTTCTCACATCTGACTAATCTAGGTTTGATATCAAGGGAAATTATTTAAGTTATTCAATGTTGGAGAAAGAGAGCCTGTTTTAAGAAGAGGTAAGTGGGAGAATTCAATCTGATGGCAGTTGAATACTATTAAATCCTATAATCTGCCATACTGTACAATCCAAAGAAAGTTTCAGTGTGAAAAACAGTGACACATTTTCATTCTAAATTATTATAAGTGATGAAAGAAATGATAGTTAGCTATGAATTAACCACAGTTATTATAAATATACTTTAGTAACTCCAGTAAAATCCACCAAGAATTCACTTTTTTTATATATACTTTGGAAATACAAACTCTTCTGCAGAAGGAAAGTAATGATACAGAGAAACTTTGGTAACAGGCATTAAAATATTTGTCTGTACAAGCAATTTGCTCTAATGTAATGAGCTACATCCCAGTAAGACTCATAGGGACTCAGCATTGGAAGGGGCAACCTAATCTTCAACGACAAGGACAGTTTTCTGCAAGTGTCAATGATTAGTAAGTACTAAAGGGTTCACAGAACAACTGCTGTCCATTATTCACACAACACCCTTACCAGCCTGTGTTAATCTGAAAGCCTTCTCAGTTCTTGGATATTGTCTATGTTGTTGTTGTGAGGAAGAGATGTTATTCTTTAAAACAGTAATGGGATAATAAAAAGCAAAGGAGTAGGGGCAGTCTGAGTGCAGAAGAAAGAAACCAGTAAATTTGAGAAAATTATGTCTTGCTTTTCCCATTTGAAAAATTTTAAAAATCATATCTGATGAAAAAAAAAAAAAACCTTTAGGAATGAGAATTAAAGCGCAGCTCACATGCATCATAGAATGACCAGAGGTCCAACTGCCAGCACTGTTTGTGTCTCCCTCTGCCCCTTCACTTCCAATATAATTCACAATGCTTTGTGACAGTCTGGCGAGATCAACCAGAAGGTGAATTATCCCAGTGATGTTGAGTGAATGGTGGCTTTAATCTGAGGTATCCATGGTCCTGGGTTTTTGCTCCCTATTTTCCTTATGCCTTTAATGCTTGAAAAGAATAATCTATCAATTTCATAGCCAGATGAGAATACTTATTCTCTTGCATAGATAAATGCTGCTTAGCTGTTTTCAGACACTGGTATTCCTTATTTCCCCAATATTGCAAATCTTACCTCTTTATTGTATGGATTCAGTCTGGTTTTTTGGGGCTGATTTTATCCCTGATTATTTATCTTTCATTTTCATTCAGAATCTTCAATCCCAGTGTGAAAAAAAAAAATTTAAAATTTATATGCTATAATCCCTACCTGCCCCACCACTACCCCAGTCCCGTGTGAAAGACTCCAAAGAAACATACCATCATTTTCTGGAATCACAGAGAATCACTGAATGGTTTTTTTTGAGTGCCTGACATCTTTTAACCCGAGAAGTTAAGCTTTTCTTGGGGAAAAAAAAAAAAAACAACCAAAAAAAACCAACAACAAAACAACAAACAAAACCCACAGGAAATCTATTCATTCAGTGAATTAAGTGTGCAGGTGCTGAGCACAACTCTCAGAGAAACTGAGAAACTGGAGCTTCCACAAGTCTGGTTTCCTTGGAGGTACTAAAGTATTGGGGCCTTGCTTAGTCCCATAAGTCCTTCTAAGCTTCTGCTTCTCTAGCAACAAAGCCAAGTATTGCTTCACAACTCCAGGAATTTTCTGCACACTTAAAGCCAAATTGACCTGGACCAGTGTCCTCCATCCCAGCCAAGGGGTCTCATCCCTCCTGTTGCCAGGTATTGTTATTAAAAGTCCAAATGTGTACCTGTGTTCTCTACTAAGTACCCAGGCCTTCTGTTCCAGGAAATTAACCAGTGCCACCTCGTCTCCTCTGCCACAAGCTGTAGACTCCAGCATGCTATGCAGGCATGTATATGGATGTGGGCAATTTTTGTCCATGCTCTTCATACTCAATGAAAGACAGACGTTACTAATATTCTGCATATATGGGGACAGCTCCTTTCTCCGTAGAACCTGAGAGGAACTGAGGATTTCTGCATGACTTCTGCAGGCGACTGTAAAGCCTCTACCAGCTTTAGACTATAGGATGGCTTTTTAAAATTAGATTATTAATACCTTGTTATTCCACAATACTTCATTTTCTCTACGCAGTTTAGGGCAAGACTGGGATCCTCCAGGCCAAAATTCTTCACGTTCAGTCCACCTGTTGCTATTTAGAGTAATAGCACTGTCATCACTTTCAAAGGGAATTTAATTCTTCTGCTAAGTGAGATTACCATTCCTTTCACTCAACTGTCTCAGGCCATACAGTCACCTCTGAAGAACGCATCCAGCTTCATTTGATGAGAACTTCTTGTGCCTTTTCTTCTATATATACTGTCATGCTCTAAGACACCCAGTGCTATACATTCCAAGAGCATCTGGTTTGAGGAGACATCAGCCTCAGCTTCCTTAATTCCTGGTGTTAGCAAGAATTCTAGTGTTGTTTATTTTTGACCCTTCATCTCACAATCACTTTCAAATGGCAAATTTCTGAAAACTTACTTTTTCCATAGAGTATAGTACTGACTTCCAATAAATGATCCATTTGACATTAATATATATTTATTTATTTTGCTTTGGTCTCAAAAAGTGAAAATTGGTACTTTAACTGGATTTAAAACATCTAAATTTAAAACCATGTTCACTCATCAGAATTTAATGAGCTTTTCTCCTTTCTGATCTATGCATTGATTCCACCAACTCCCACAGCTTTGTTCACTTCTGCATTTTCTCCACCATTTTTCATTGTAGCAATTAAAAATGCATGAATCAGGCCTTCTCTGACATAGGAATATATCAAATTCTTTTTTAAATTGTGTGATGAAGCAGAAGAAAGTCTTGAATACATTGCGTTTGCCATAACAAGCTGTCTCGTGATTCACATAATTCTTAAGAAGCTCTTGTAGTGCAAACACTACCCAGGTATTTGCATAATACCTACAGGAGTCTAGCCCCAGAGTTGCTGCATACTGTGAGTAAAGACCCTCATGTCTTCCACACTGGCTAGAAAGGTACAAGGATATCTTGATAAGTTTTGCAGGAGTGCACCTCCAGGTTCTTCCCATCCAAGTTAAAAACTCTGTGCTCATTTGCAAGGACTTCAGATGAAACCTGGTTCTGCTGGTACAGTCTCCGACTAATACGTTCACGTATTCTGGTCCTGGAAGGATGAGCAAGCTCCTTGCACAGGTTTCTCAGAGGCATGCAATTCCTCTGAGAGAAGTTTATAGACAGGACAAAACAGCATCTGTCTCTCTCAGGGTCTGCAATCCCATTCATCCAGAGCACTGGGACTCAAATGGAGATCAGTATTGATCACAGCACAAGACATCTCAAGAAAGGCAAGTGGGACACTTCACATGCTCTCTTTGGTCTGACACATCTTTCTCAGTCCTTGTAACAGGGGTGTTGCACCCACATGGAAGAGCTCATGTGGTCAGTGAAGGGCAGAATTGCATGGCTATCCATGGGAGAAGGTGATTCTCAAAACAACTGGCCCATCTCTAGGACAGTTCAGTCCTGAGTCTCAAGGATTGAAACCCAAAGGGTGACACTGGAAATTCAGTTCATCATTCTAATGAATACTCAAAATCACACACAGACAGAGATTATTTTGGCACACTAATATTTACTCCCACCTCTGGTAACTTCCCACTTCCACTGGTAATAATTACCTGGTTTTCTTTTGCTGTGTCAAAATTACTAAAAATTTTAAAATATTAGCAATTTCCTTGCTAGCATTTCTCTCTGCTCCAAAGGTACCAATCATCCTTTTCTCTCAGTTTTATATGAATTACCATAATTAAGTTAAACACAATTGTTACCAGTTCACTCTTAGTTTGAAGTGTGATGCTGCTCCTCCTTCAGAGCTCAAGAAGGGCTCTTGTGTTTCAAAATCCTGTGTGTTTCTTCCAATTCAGCTGGGAAAAAACAAGCAAAACAGACACTACCCATCTCTTCAAACTTTGCCTCTGTGAAGTGCAGAAAGTCTCTTGCAACATGATATTGACATGGCTGAGCTTTTGTCTGACTTCTCTGACTTGTCTCTGAGGACCTTCTCTTCTTGGCTATTTCACATTGTTACAATCATATAATAAAATGCAGGAACCTTATGTTGACCAAAGCCATGACAAGGGCTAAAACAACTTCTAAGAGGATGTTTTAAGGTGGGAGCTTTTCAAGAAGAAGAAAAAAAAAAGGGATTAGAAGGGTTTGTCCCACTGCACCCCACGGAAGAATAGATAAAAAAGTGTACAAGAACAGCATAAGAGATGGTAACATAAGCAGTCCAGAAAATGACAAGACTTTAAGGTTTGGTTCAGGTCAATGAAACACAGAGGAGTGTGTTGGTAGTAGCATTGCTCATTAGTATGGTACTAACTTGTCTTTCAATAGCTGTGAGCAATTGAATGTTATAAGATATTAAAAAACTGTGAATGAAGGTCTTAACCCAATAACAGAATTAAAAGTCACTATAGATGTGTATTAAATACAAATTTGTGGTGGCAGACAGAATACCGTTATCTGTCCCTAAGGCTTGACCTGACGGCTGTGGCACATGAGAAGGCACAAGCAGAAGTGAAGAGACAAGAAATGTTTGTCACTGTAGATGAGGTTGGTACATTCTACACTGGGTCTGCTGAAGGCACCAAATGTCTAAGTAGAGGATGAATGAGGATACGTTTTCAAAGTCACTACATTTGGCAAACTGGAAAGCTGAGTTTACACAATCGAAGCTGCCTGAAGCACAGTAGCAGATGGCATTGCAGACAGATGCTAGGAAAAAAATGTTATTTTCTGCAAACATGTATAAGCACTGAAAATCTGTTTAGATGAAAAGGTTTCTCCCTCATGTACTAGTTGCTAGCTGCTTTTTCAAAAACAGGGCGCAAACTTAAACTTTTCCTTTTCCTTGACAAATGGATAAGAAAAAATAAAACCATGTTTTAGTTTATGCACTAAGGTATTAAGACAGAAAAATTAACAACTTGGGTTAGAGTTCTGTCTCAGTTTCTCTCTCTTTTGTGAATTATAAAATATTGTATTAGGAAGAACCACTGACTTCCAAGTTTAACAGTGCTGGCTTATACCTATCTTGAAGACTGCCAAGCATATGAGCACAAACAGAATAAAATCCTAATGTTACACAGTATTTCTTAGGGTACGTAACAACCCCATGTGCTACAGAACTTTATTTACATGTAGAGCTGTTCATTGGTTCTCTCCTAAAACAAATCTTGCGATTAAAATCAAAATTTTCCACAGCATGAAACTCAGAATGCAGTCTCGCCTGACCCCTG
>VZRS01010100.1:0-40504 GCA_013398055.1 Ifrita kowaldi | reverse complement strand
TTCCCTGGACACGCTCCAGCACCACAACTGCAAAGCTCTCGCTGCAGAGGTGAACAACCCAATTAATTCAGCACAAAGAAAAGATCCAGGAGTGCCAGATCCAAGATTTACAACCCTCATCCTACATTTATGAGCTGCTCTGCAGCCCCTGACCCTTTCCATCCTGGCAGTGGGAACGTGCTCCCCTCACTGCTCTCCTGCAGTCAGTCAGGACATGGGGATAACAAATTCCAGTGGCATCCCAGGGGATGGGGCAGCACCAGGAGGACATTCCTCTTCTCCAGAGCTTCACAATTAAGGTACAAGGGCAGGCAAGACAGTGGAGACATGAATTCCAAAATTTCTGCCAAGTGATCCACATTTCTGTTCACGAGGGCATGGCAGAGACACAGATTCTGTTTAAACTTTTAAATGTACACCTAATTTATCTCCAGCTGCCCCTTTGGTCATCTGAAGAGTAGGTAGCTAATTTCTTCTTTCTTGATGTGTCTCGATAGAGAATAAAACGCTAAAGAAAAAAGTTTAAATGCACTCAAACAATTACAGTTCAAACAATTCAAAACAGAGATCACGGCAGAAGAGGTGAAATATTCCATTCCTCAATTCCTACCAAATTTTCTCTCTTTGCAGAACTCGGTTCCACGCATTATCCCTCTTTTTTGAAAAGTCTTCTTTTTTGGAACACCCTCCCAAATTAGAGCTTAATATTAGCGAGATGCTCTCAGCTGCAGGCTGAGATAACTCTGTCATTTCTTGCAAAATGCACAAATTCTGGGCACGCCAGGAAGCAAAAACAGTGAGGGCATTGTTGCCCTTGGATATAAAATCAGCACAAACTGGAGCTTTACTTCACACTGAAGGATCTGAAGATGTTCTGCTTCATTTGTGATGGTGGCACCATGTCAAGGGAAGGAAAGGACTGAATAAGTCAAAAAAATTCAAGTTTTTAGTCCCCTAAGAAGGTCCTGCACTTTGGGAGAAGAAAATGGAACAAAATACTCATTGAGGAAGAAGCCACACTAAGCAAATACCTCCGACAACTTTCTCCTGGATCTGAACACCTCAAGAGTGTCTCTTGTAGGAGTAGTTACAGCTAAATTTTTAAGACCCGTAGTGGCCACCTCACCACAAAATACCAAGAAAGAGCTTAATTAGCAAATTATTTTATTAGACTGCGGTAAAACCACACGAAAAGGATGTCTGCTCTTGAGGTTTTCTGTGCCAAACTTCCCCAAGTTATTTATTCCGAACTACCCTGGAAATCTATGAGGAAGAACAGCCCTATTCTTTATTTTTATCCTTCTTTTGCAGAAGTTATATTTTATTTCCTAGCATCCATCAGTCAAACCAGTCAAAAATGTTGCTTGTTCTTTTCCACCTGGCTGAAATACACTGGAATTATGGGAACGAATAATAATTATTTTATTTCCACAGGACCAGAATTAGACATGCTGGGGAATGAAGAGCCAAACTCCAGTTCCTGAGTCCCCGAGTTAACGACACCAAGGATGTGGCAGTGATGAATTTTCTTTCCTTCTGCAGCTGAGATGCTCAAATCTGCCCAAGTGCTCCACGTGCCCAGATTCCCCTCATTCCAGCACACGTTCCCCAAATCCTACTTTGGACTGAACTGAAAGACAAGCTCTGAAAAATCTCTTCAATTCTATTTGAAGACCCATTTCTTCTGTTCCTGAAAAAAAAAAAGCCATGGCTGGTAAGGACAGAATTCCACCTGGCCAAACCCTTCACTGGTCAAATCCTGGTGCAGGGAAGGAGATCTTCCCTGAAAACTAAGCCACACTTTTCTCTACTCTCCCTCAATGCTATTTTTTCTGGGAAAAAGGAGCCATCAGCACCAGCTGTAATTCCAAAGATAAGTAATTGTCTACAAACCATGGAAGGGTGGGAGAGTCTCCATGATGACACAGGGATTTAGGGAAGAGCTTTTTGTACCTCCAAAGTACAGAAACCCATTCCAAATATCCCCTCAAATGCATGGCCATGGGAAAGGTTTCATTCCAACTCACCAGGACCTGTCCGGCAGGATCCATGTTCTTCTCCAGCAGGTTTGCATGGATAATTTTGGATGGGATGAGGGCAGAGGGGATGGAGGCTGATACAACCTCACCTCCCCACAGCCTTGGCCCACCTGCTCTTTTGGAAGTGCTCTTGTAGCAAATTAATGACCAGAACAATTAAGCACAGCCCAGAGTGCTCGTTCTTGGAGTGGAATGGATATTTAGGCTCTGCTATTAAGGATCTCTTGGAAAACTTCCCATAAGATTTCTTCGGGCAGGGATACAAGATCTGTTCCCTCCCTAAAACACAATAGCTGCTGCAGCTGCGTTAGCACGCTCAGAGGCACATTAATGACACTCCATTATTAAACAAGTCCAAAAAACCCAGCAAACTGTGGCAAAACCACTTGGATTTCAGACTCCTTACAGAATCCCAGCTTCCTGCTGGCTGATGGCATCACCTCTGAACCTCCCTGCCCTTTCCCACAGCCTGATTTCCATCAGGAACTCTTTCTGGTTTTGGAGAGAATCCATCATGAAGGTCCTACAACCACTTGAGTTCACAACCAAATCCCAGAACATCTTCAACCCTGTTCAGGGTAGAATCCATGCCCTGCCCTGAAAATAGTCATGAAAGGCAGTGAAGATGCTGGAAAAACAGGAGGAATCCAAAAGGCAGCAGAGAGGCCACCATGGGGGACATCGTGAGCTGGACAGGTGGGTTTGGGAATTTTATTCTCTCCAGGGAAGGGGATGAGATGCAGAGAGCAGGATAATGAGCTCAGATAGCACCGAGGCACACCCAGAAGATTTAAACACCGTCCCCAGAAAAGCACAAAAATTCCAGCAGGACCAAAAGCCCCTTCCAAAATCTCCCATTATCACAGAATCACAGGTTGGAAAACTCCTCCAAGACCACCAAGTCCAACCATCCCCCAGCACTGCCAGGGCCACCACTGAGCCATGTCCCCAAGTGCCACATCTGCACATTTTTTAACTCTTCCAAGGACAGCGGTTCCATCACTTCCCTGGCCAGCCTCTTCCAAGGTTTTATTATTATTTATTTACTGTCAGCAGGAAACTCTGGGGCACATCCCACAGGAGTGATCCTGAATCATGGGACAGTTCCATCAGTTTTCAACAGGGACATTAAACCCCAAGAATTTTTTGGCTCACACTCCCGTGAGCTGATTTTTACCAGAATTATCCCAATATAAAAAGTCCCATCAAGGAATGAAGCAGGTTGGCAATGACCAACCGTAAAACTCCATGTGGGAAGTGGGATGCCTCATCAACACCAGGTTCACAACCAAATAAATCAAAACAAACCCAAACCATCTTATTTATAGCCCAGGAGAACAAACCCATTGACAGATGGTCATCCCAAGCACCAGGATTTGTCTCCATCTATAATGAAAAATAGATGAACCTTCTGCTGCACAGCAGAGGAGAGAGGCTCGAACACCTGCTCCAAATTAGGAGGAGACTGGAAACATTCCTGGAAATTGGACAGGCCTGTGTTTTAAGGAAGGGAGAGGTGCCATTGGCAGCTGAAGGAAATTGAGCAGGCTCAGCTCCAGTGAGCAGTGAGAGAGAGAATTGTGTGATAGGCACTGGCACAGAGCTGATAAGGAAACTGAGTGGGCATAAAGCTAAAGGCCAGCACTGCAAAAATCCCGTCAGGTTGTGCAGGACAGACATAAATTATCCGTGCAAATTGTGTTTCCCAGTGTTCTTCCAATATTTTCCATTCAGGCTTGGCATTTTTCACAGCAAAATGGATCATTGGAATGCCCAAATTAGGAGAAACATTGGGAAGCTTTGGCTAAAAATGCTCATCCAAGATGTAGCAAAGACTCCCTGATTTTGATTTTAACCTCAGGGCTCTGTTGTTGCAACTCCATCATCCTTCCAAACCCATTCCAGGGATGGATCCAAGTTCACGTCAGCAGCCAATAAAGTTGTCAGTGCCTTTTGCTGATTCCTTCCAGAAAAACATCTGGAGCTCCTCCGCGCTCTCCTAACAAAGTGCTGACAAACGCTGTGTGATTCCACGTCCAAGAGTTATCCAAGAAAAATATATTCCAATGGCAATTACATAAAAAATATCCACACTGCCACCAGGCCCCTCCCTCCCACTCTTGCACAACCCAGATTATTAAATCAGTGTCCCAGCAAACTGGAACAGGGAAATCCAGGGAAATCTATGGGTTTGTGCACTTTTCTCATTACCCAAAGGGAAAAATAAAATGTTACAAAGGAGAGCTCTGGTGGAAGGCCCAGCTCCAACTCTCAGTGGTGGAAACTCCAGTAGGAAAGGGTGAGGGAAGTTCTGGGTGTGTCGAAAACAAGGATGGGGAGAGCTGAGCATCCCTCGGGAAGGGTCCGTAGGGGGATAATCGGGAGAGAAGGAGTGATCCCAGCGCCCAGGAGAGGCTGCTGCATCCTCACTCCCTCAGGAAATACCCACACACACTTTCCAAGCTTCTTAGATCATTTTTTGGTGACCACCACCCCAAAACTGCAGCAAATAAGGAATAAATCTTTAAATGGTGAGCTGGTTTTCTCCAAACAGCCATAATTCCATCTCGAGCACACATTTTGCCTTACAATACACACACATTTTATTGTATATTTATATTATTAGGTTTGTGTTTGCTTCAATATTTTCAGTACTACCCAAACTCTCCTCAAACAGCTCCAGGAACAGCAACTCGATCCCTGCTTTTGATTAAACCCAGGAATAATGACAGGAAAAAAGCAAACTCTTGAGCTAAGATAAAACCAATCACTTACTCATAAATTCTCTGCAGTGTTTGCTTGGGTAGAAAGAAAAAAAAAAGAAAGATTATTTGAAGACACCCAAATGCCACTTTGAGTGGTGCATCTTATTATTCCACTCCACTAAAAATAAAGGAGTTATTTATAATTGGCTCTGTTTCCTCTGGCTGAACAAAATTCCATGAGTTTTATTCTAAAGACAAGCAGAAAGTGCTGCTGCTTTTCAAACTCCTCTCTCAAAGCCACACACTGCGACCACAAAGTTCACAACCACCTCTTGTTATTTTTTATATATTTTTTTTTAATTTGAGTACAATATAAATGCTATAAAAACACGTTTCAGCTGTGCTGAACCTTTAATCAAAGGTTTTAATCAGTTTAAAAACTACTTCAGCAGAACTTCAGTGCCCAGAGCAGATAAAGGTATCCTGGAGGGTAAGCCTGGTTATAATTTTCATTAATATTCTGGGGAAAATATAGAAGTTTTAACTTTGAATTTCAGGTTTCACCAGCCTGAGTTGAGGCCACCAGTGTGAGTGAAAAATAAAACATCTCCAACACAAACCTGCAGCTTCTTGGCTCGATTCACCAGCCTGGCTCTTCCAATCATTTAAAAATCCCTGGCTTTCTACTTTATGAAAAAAATTAATCGCAAAGACCTACTTTTCCAGCAGGAACATTAATATTTTATATTCTCCCTTTTGCTGTAAAGATCCCAGGCTGATTTAGATGTTGTTTAAGCAAAAGTACCGAGGCCACATTATGTAATATAAAATACCACCTTTGTCTCCAGGGGAACATCACAGCTTAATCCAGAGCTCCAGAAAGAGTCTGAGAATTAAAACTCCAACAAAACCCACCATGGACAAAGCACAAAGAGAAAGAAAACTCTCACAATTCCTTAAAAAACGAGCTTGTTTTGCCACACAGCATTCCCAGAAGGACTGGAGAAAAATTATTATTTTATTTCCGTGGCATATTTGGCACATCAGGGTGACAATGGATGTTTAGGAGTGTCCTAAATTGTCCCCACTGATCTATTTTAAGTGGCTGAATACAGAGCCATTAAAAGCAGGGCTGCACAGCCATGCTGCTCACCAGCAGCTCAGCCCAGCAATCCGTCTCTGCCAGCAGCACTTGTTATCCCACCTCCTTTCCATCCCTTTATTATCCATTTGGAGACTGACCCGCTTCTTGGGAATAATGACAGCTTCCTCATTTTTTAAAATTACGTTTTTGTAGGCAGCAAAGCCTAAAAACCTCGTGGAAGCTGGTGAGCACCTAAAACGTTCCTTCACATTTTGCATTTCCACGATTTCCCAGGTGATTTGAGCAGAGTTCACTCACAATTGGTGAGACAAAAACCACACCAGGGAGCTGCTGTGATAAATGCAGGGTTCCTGAACTTCTCATGGAGCTGGGAAAGTGTTTCTGCTCACCCAGGCAGTGAGAGGTGATTCCCACCACGGGTTTTTCCTGAGGAATCCTCTACTGACGTCACTGGGAAATTCTGAGCATGGAGATTTTCACTCTTAATTTTGCAATCTTACCTACTTCAATATAGATTATAAAACATCCTGACACAAAATATAATAACACAGAAACATCCCAAAAATCCAGACTGAATTACCAGAGATGTTGCCCACTGATCAGCTCTTTCAAGTGCTTCCTTTTGCATTGTTTATTTTCCTTCTTTTTTAATAACTCAATAGTCTAAACTAAGTTATAACTAAGTTGGATAACTAAGTTATCCAACAAAATGACCCCACCTCCTTTTACTCTAATTTATAATGTGTAAAATCAAAACTGTGCCATCCTTGCATTTGTATTTAGGCTCAGGAAGGCATCTGAGTCCCTCACAGGTCAAAAAAAAAAATTGAGTTTTTTCTAAGATAGCATAGTTTGGACACCTGGCTGGTGGCCCTGCTACTGCCAAGGAATTCTGTTTCTCTGCTTTTCATTTAACCACAAATTTTGGTGCTTCCTGCACCCTACACACCCTCAGGGGGCCCAAGGGAAGCTTTGAGACAGGAAAAGTTCCTTCACTAAAGGAGAAAGAACGAGTCCTTTGGGAATGGTACAAGAGAAAGGGGCTTAAACACAAGCAGAGGAGATTCAACCAGGAAATGTGATGTTTTTTCTCTGTAACTGAGGAGAGCTGATCAGAGGAAGAGATTATTCAGGGATCTCCATCACGAGAGGATTGAGGACAGGTTAGACAGACACCAGGAAATCCCCAATTCCTTGTAGGGAAGAGGGCTAAAGCTCACCTGGAGATTTTTTTCAGCTGCTTAATTCCATAACTTAATTCAGTAACTTGCATATTGTCACTATTTTAGCCCCAAGTTAAAGAGGCCAAGTACCCCTCCCTGCTGTAGAGAACAAAATCAGTGGTAAAAAAGGGGTTATAAACTCAGGAATCTGGGATTCCAGGCCTCCTAGGCCTTTGCAGCAGCCCTACTGGATTTATTCCCATACACACAAAATATCCCCCTCAGCAGCACAAAAACTTCCCCTGAATTCCTAAGGAACAGAGGAATTTCCCTCCTGGCCTTGCCAGTGCTTTCTCCTTCATCTCCGAGCGAATGCTACACGATATTTTCTACATTATATTTTTATCCACGTTTAATCTCCCCTTCTTTTTAAGTTTTATTTAATAGCAAACAGCTTGTCTCCTTAACAGTAAAGAGCAAAGTGACAGAAAACAAATTAGTTTCTAAATTTAAAACTGTGTCCTGTTGCCACGGCAACCGAAGCACTACAATTACATAAAGCAAATAATACCTACTTGTGAGAGCAGAGCCAAAACTCCTTCTGGAAAGTGCTGGGCTTGGAATGTAATTACACTGAAATAATAAACTAATAATTTTAAAGCACTCCAAAACAGGGCTGTGAGTGGTTTTATTAGGGAAAGGCCAAGACTCGCAGGTTTTCCTCAGGAAATGGCTGCCAAGCAGGGAAATCTGTGTTTGCCTTGTTACACTCGCTCCTGACACTGCCTCAGCAGCACCGAAATTCATTTTCTGAGGCAAACAAACAATGTTTGGGAGCCCAGGTGCTCCCAGCGACTCGTTCAAAGCCCAGCACTGGGCAGGAACAGAGGATGTGTTGCTCCTGCCTGTCCCTCTCTATTTATGTTCGATCCCAAGGGACAATTTAAAGGCCAAAGAATTTTCCAAAGCTTTCAAGACAGGCAGCCCAGGAGGGCTGAAAAAAAAAGATTATTTGAAGACACCCCATTGCCACATTGAGTGCTGCATCTTATTATTCCACTCCACTAAAAATAAAGGAGTTCTTTATAATTGGCTGTTTCCCACTCCCACTCTGGAGATATTCCAAACCCACCTGGATGCATCACCTGCTCCAGGTGACCCTGACTCGGAAAGGGAATTGAAATAGATGATTTCCAGAGGTCCCTTCCAACCCCAGATTCTGGGATTCTGGGAATTCTGTTCCTGTACCTTGCTGTGGTTGAGACAGATGCGTGTGGACAAGACAAAAAACGCAGCTTTCAGCTGCACAATGGATGGGACTGGCGAGCTGGCAACACATTCCTAATTGGATTTGTCTCTCATTGTTTTAATTTGGGGATTTGGGCTCTCCAAGTGTGCCANCAAATTAGTTTCTAAATTTAAAACTGTGTCCCGTTGCCACGGCAACCGAAGCACTACAATTACATAAAGCAAATAATACCTACTTGTGAGAGCAGAGCCAAAACTCCTTCTGGAAAGTGCTGGGCTTGGAATGTAATTACACTGAAATAATAAACTAATAATTTTAAAGCACTCCAAAACAGGGCTGTGAGTGGTTTTATTAGGGAAAGGCCAAGACTCGCAGGTTTTCCTCAGGAAATGGCTGCCAAGCAGGGAAATCTGTGTTTGCCTTGTTACACTCGCTCCTGACACTGCCTCAGCAGCACCGAAATTCATTTTCTGAGGCAAACAAACAATGTTTGGGAGCCCAGGTGCTCCCAGCGACTCGTTCAATGCCCAGCACTGGGCAGGAACAGAGGATGTGTTGCTCCTGCCTGTCCCTCTCTATTTATGTTCGATCCCAAGGGACAATTTAAAGGCCAAAGAATTTTCCAAAGCTTTCAAGACAGGCAGCCCAGGAGGGCTGAAAAAAAAAGATTATTTGAAGACACCCCATTGCCACATTGAGTGCTGCATCTTATTATTCCACTCCACTAAAAATAAAGGAGTTCTTTATAATTGGCTGTTTCCCACTCCCACTCTGGAGATATTCCAAACCCACCTGGATGCATCACCTGCTCCAGGTGACCCTGACTCGGAAAGGGAATTGAAATAGATGATTTCCAGAGGTCCCTTCCAACCCCAGATTCTGGGATTCTGGGAATTCTGTTCCTGTACCTTGCTGTGGTTGAGACAGATGCGTGTGGACAAGACAAAAAACGCAGCTTTCAGCTGCACAATGGATGGGACTGGCGAGCTGGCAACACATTCCTAATTGGATTTGTCTCTCATTGTTTTAATTTGGGGATTTGGGCTCTCCAAGTGTGCCAGAGCAGGGCTGGGAGCCCCAGAGCACTGGGACAGCAGACACTGCCACTCAGCCAGGCACAGAACATTGTCCCTCACAAGTGACACCTCGGGATGGACAGCCACGCTTGGAGAGGGCAGGCAGGGATGAACCTGGCTCCAGATGTGTCCAAAAAAACATTTGGCACTTCTTTGGAATGTGTCATAATCCTGCAGCGTGCCTGATCAGCCCAAAAACTCTCTGCTGCTTCCCTATTTTCTTTGGAGCTATAACCACAAAATCTACCAGTCTGCTCCCCAAAACAAACACTGCCCTCGAGATGAACCTTCCCTGGCCACCTCCCCTCCCTGTGTGCCCCAAAACTGAGAAGTTTACAGCAAATCATCTTTTAAAGAAGTTATAAAATAAATATCTGCCCCACAGGTGCCAGGCAAGCATCGATTCAGAATTCCAGCCCTCCAAAGGTCCTTCCATGTGAATTTAGTCTCTGCAAGGGGCCCACAAGGCTCTGGATGCACAAATTCAGCCGTGGTCTCTCCCCACACTGGTGTTAGACCTCTGTGGGCACCAGCAGCTCCTCGGACTGGTTGTCTAGACATGGCTGTAAGTTATTTTTAAGGCAAACATGGAATGCAGATGGATACCAGAGCTCTGCAATGCTGGGAAGAGAGCGCTGGAAGTGCTCCTGGGCATCCCCACCAGGCCTCTCCCCACTGACAGCCGGAACCTTCATCGTTTATCAGCCCTGGCCCTCATAAAATTTTCAAGTTTCTTGCCCAGTATTCCCAGTCCACCTGCAGCTCCAAACCTTCCATTAATTTCCAGCCTTAATTTATTCAAACCTGGCTTATACCCCCTTGTCCAGCCCACAAAAACATCATCTGAACAGCTTCCTCGCCTCATTTTTCCCCCAATGCCCTTACAGAGAGCAACCCCATCCCTTCCCCACTCTCATTTTGCTCAGCTCAACGAGCAGAGCTGCTCCAGCCTCCAGAGGGACCAGCCCTGCCACCCCCAGCAGCCAGCAGCTCTTCCAGGCATCTGTTCCAGCCCCAGCTGGGTTTTCCCTGAGCACAGGTAACCACAATCCGAGACAGATTTTGGCTGGGAAGTCGACAGCCCCTTTCACCGCACGCTGCATCCCATTAATTGGTCAAAAGTTTCCTGTGATCCAGGAAAAGCCCCAAAGGTCCGACTCCTCCTGTTGTCGCTGATGGAATTCAGCTCATTATTCTTCAGGACACGACCCCGAGCTTGAACCACTCAATTTTCCCCTAATTCTATTATTCTAGGCTTGGAGGTCATCTAATCCTGCCTAATTAATCCCATCCTCCTCAGTGTTGACACTGTCTCCCAGTTTTATGTCATCAGCAAATTCCATTAGCACATTTTGACTTTTGGTGCCAAAGTCATTAAGGAAAATACGAACTAATATTGGTCCAACAGCAATCCCTGAGAGCTCCACTGACAGCTGCCCTCTTTCCACACAGCCCATTGTTCTCGGGCCTGTGCTCTGCTTCTGAGGCCCTGCACAGTTTTCCTATTAAATCCAATTATCCCCTGTTTAACTAATAATTGGCTCCTCGGAAACCCTGCTCCAGGATTCAGTCTGTGGAGACTAAATTAGGTTTGCCTGTTTCTGCAGGCAGGAGGGATCTGCACTGCCCAGATCCATGGGAAAGGATCACTGGGGAAAGAGCTGCCGTGGTATCTTTTAGGTGAGCAGGGACCATGGTCTGAGGTGAAAATTCCTGATTTACACCATCCAGAGAGGAAAAATTGGCTGAGGGGGGGGGATACTGACACATTTATACTTAAATTTCTTGGGTGTTTTAGCTCTAAGGGTGGTCTAAAATCTCCAACTCTCTAATAAAGGAACACATTGCTCAGTTATTGAGGTTTTTTAATCAAATAATGGTTTGGGTTGGAAGGAAGCAATCTCAAAGATCATCCAGTGCCACCCCTGCCATGGGCAGGGACACTTTCCACCATCCCAGGTTGCTCCAATCCCAATCCATCCTGGCCTTGGACACTGCCAGGGATCCAGGGGCAGCCACAGCTGCTCTGGGCACCCTGTGCCAGGGCCTCCCCACCCTCACAGCCAGGAATTCCTTCCTAACATCCAATCTAGATCGACTAAATCCATTTTATTTAAATAAATTAAAAGCATTTTTAGTAAAAAAACCAACAAAAAAAAAATCAACAACATTCCTACAGCAGAATTCCCGCTAGTAAAATATGATTATGAGACATTTTCCAGCAGAGTCCCCTGGGCAAAAGAGGCATTCCCAAATGGATATTTCCAGTATTTCCTTTTCCAGAAGTGGCTCTGACTTCACTGAAGCAGCACCAGGCAGGAATTTGCCCCACTCTCTTTGCTACACTCCAAGCAAATCAATCTTTCCTGGCTCTCGAGCTGTGAATACCTGCTCTAATAATTAAAACACTCAGCAGGGAGCCTATTCCAAAGGTCATCTTTTAACAAAGATTAATTCAATTTTATCTCATGCCCATAAAATTTGAGACAAAATAACAAAGAAATGGATTATCCAGTGCCTCTCTCCCATTAGCACTAGAAAATGCTATTTATTTTTCCAAGGAAATTACCCAAGTACCTTCAACTCGTATTTTGTGTAAAATTAATGCAGGATATCACAGTGCTGCTCCCTCGGTGAAGGGAAAATAGGAGTATTTCCCTTATTTATTTGTAACCAAATCTATAGGAATGACAGTGGGTTTATGCTGCAGCAAATTTAAATTCTGCATATCCCCTGGTGCAGACAGAGGATTTTGTGGCCTTTCTTGTCCAGAGGTTTTTGGAGGAATCCAGCTTTTAAAGCAAGGGAAATCCCTTTTCACACAGTTCCACACTGTGCAGAAGAAAAATATCCTTTATTTCTCTTTCCCTGAACGTTTCCTAGGCAAGCAGGGTATGGATGATACCTCAAAATTAATTCAGGAAGAGGGAAAATCATCAATGAACGCAACTGGAATGAGAGCCAGCCCTCAATCCAAACGGAAGTGTCCAAGCCTGGATGCTGTTCCATGGGCATTCAGGAGTGCAGGAAAAGAACAGAATTCCATTTGCCAGGTTTATTTATGATCAGTACCTCAATCACTGCCTGCCATCCTTCAGAAGGGAGACATCTCCCAATTACACAGTCCAGATAAACTGATTGATTTGGACTGAGCCTTGGAATTTGTCATCGTGGTCTCTTCATTTCATCACGGAGCCGGCAGAAACTGATGGCCTGAAAAAGTCACTGCAAAGAAGAAGTGCAGAATTCTGGAGCAGATTTTTTTCCAGGACCTCAAGTTCAAAGATTTTATTTCTCCTTTCTCTGCAGAGGCAAACCCATGTTCTGCTTGGAAAAGCTGGTAAGATTTGGCAACATCTGGACTTTCATTCAAATATATTTAATTCCTAAGAACACAAAAAACCTCAAAAAGTCTTTAAAAGAGTGGCAATCACATCTCAAATGTGACATTCACCATTTTCTTACGAATACACTAAAATCCTAATTCCAAAACAAATTTGAGTTGTATTTTGCGTCATTTCTCACAGAAAAGACATTTCCACCCCCAGGAGTTTCTGCTGAGTGGTTCTAATTGGTATCTCACACCACCATTTAGGTTTAAAGGGTCTGAGGATGTGAAATAGAAATTAATCTCTTTTTTTCCCCAGTATTTGAGTATTTTGTGCAAGTAAGATCTCAGGAGATCAGATTTTTATTCCCCACCTGGCTCTCAAAAAGAAAAAAAGAAGAAAAACTTTCTGCATCTAAACTTAATTAAACTCCTCAGAAAGAGCTCCTGCAGAAAAGAAAAATACCCTGAAAATGAAGGAAGCAAAATAGGTATGGACAGGTTCATCCCCCAGAGGAAAAGCAAACTCTTACAAGATTTTGGATAACGATAAAATGCTCAGAGTTTAGCACTGCATTTCAATAATAATCAAATGGGATATTCCCTTAAAACATTCCAATGGAATATTCACTTAAAAGGTTATGTAACACCACAATTTATGACCTATTCCGGTGTGAAATTCAAAATGCAACAGAGGCCTTGTAAAATTCATTAAGCCACGATCATAGAATTTCAGAATCGTTAAGATTGGAACAGATCCCCAGATTCCTCAAGCCCAACCATTAACCAACAACAAAATTTCAGGAGGTCCAGGTTTTGTTGCAACTAATTCCTTAAAACCAAGCAAATTATTTCAGCAAATCTTTTTCTGTCTCTGGGCTATTCCCTGAAATAATAGAAAAGATCTTTGCACTGAGGCAACACTTCCAAATTGAGTAAAACTCCAAATTTCCAACAGATTTTAGCACCTTCACCTTAAAAAGGTGAGAAATTCCTTTGGAATCCATAAAAGTACAAACTGCTTCTAATGGAAGGAAAGATCTGAGATCACCAATGGTTTTTAAAAAAATAACCATAAGGTAATTCAAGAGAAAAAAGAAAAGGCTGATTAATCAGAATAATTCAAGAGGCCACTGCAAAGACTAAACACCAACATTCAGTACTGATCCAGGATTAAAATTCTTTTTTATTTATCAAATTATTGGGTCTTGGCACTCAATAAACAAGCAGCAAACCTTATTTTTTTAATCTAAAGTAAATATACACAGCCCATTTTCCAGCCATTATTATTTGTAAGGGTTTTTTTATTATGATTTAAAATCGTATCTGGAAAACAAGTCACTTTTTCCTTCTAAAAGTTACTCATTTCCTTCGATGCACTTCACAGGTCATGCGTGTCACCTCTCTTTGGAAGAAATTCAGCTCTAAGAGGGAACGTTCCTGGAACAGCACTTCCCTTGCTCAGCCTGTAACGAGCTTTGCCCCTCGTAATTACCAAAAAAAAAATCTCCTTTATGCAGGAGAAGAGAGAGATGATGGAGGAAAAGCTGCTGGGTCAAGATTAATGAGCAGGGGCAGAGGGAAAGCACTGTCTGAGGTGTTTGTCAAACCCAAATGTTGCCTCCATGGGGAATGTTTCAGTGTCTGGGATCCAAACCTCCCCTCGCTTCACCTGGAACAAATTCCTGGGGCTTGTAAGGTCACAGCTCCTGCTGAGCATCTTCAGCTCCTGCCCTACTGAGGGTTGATGGAGAAGAAAACTAAACAGCTCCTCTGAGAAGGGTAAATTTTACTCTTCCTATGGTAGATGAGAACATTTTCCCTGTTTTCACCTTTATTATCACACAAAAACTCCAGGTGGGAAACTCAACTCGATGTTTCCCAGAGCCCTCCCCTCACAGCAGCTTTGATGTGCCTTTGGAGAAACCTCAGTTGTTCTAAAATTGAACATCTCTGGTCATTGAGTGAATTTTTCATATTTCACAGTAAAAAATGAAGCATTTCTAGAGTTTGTGCTACAGAAACTCAAAAATATAACAGCAGTGCTTTGTGTAACACAACTTCTCCTGAGTGTCCCCTTGGGATCAACCATCCGAATCCAGCTCAGACTAAAGTCCAATTAGACTCTTATCGTTAATTGCCCCTTTATACATCCAAATGACATGAAAATTATCCAAAGCAGACTTTTTTGCTCTGCTGGCAGGAATCACTCCCAGAGATGTCCCTTTGAGGATTAACTCATCCTCCTTCCCTTCCAAGTCTTCCCCCTGAAACAGAGCAGGAAGGAAGGCAGCAACACCTCTTGTTTCAGGATTTACTGAGCATACCACCACTGTTCTCTTCCTTTGGTTGCCTATTCTTATCTTTTATTTCTCATTTTAAAATATCCATTCTCATTTTTACTTTACTTTTCCTTCAGCTTTTTCCTTTCGGACTGACCATTCCTGCTTTCTCATCAATCACAGGCCTGGTTTTGCCAGTGTAGGCCGCATCCCACTCACATATCAATAAAAGTTACAACACTTAATCCCTTTTTCCCCCAATGAAACCCAAGATTATTAAGATTTTACCCTCTTTGTCATTGTATTGATATAATTTGAAGAAGTAGCAAACAAGCAAATAAATAATTTATACTTTTTCCTGCTTTCCCATCAATCACAGGCCTGGTTTTGCCAGTGTAGGCCGCATCCCACTCACATATCAATAAAAGTTACAACACTTAATCCCTTTTTCCCCCAATGAAACCCAAGATTATTAAGATTTTACCCTCTTTGTCATTGTATTGATATAATTTGAAGAAGTAGCAAACAAGCAAATAAATAATTTATACTTTTCCCTGCTTTCCCATCAATCAGAGGCCTGGTTTTGCCAGAGTAGGCCGCATCCTGTTCAAATCTAAATAGAAGTTACAACTCTTAAACCTTCCCCCCACCAAAAAAAAACACCTCAAGATAATTAGGATTTTACCCTCCTTGTCATTGTATTGATATCATTTGAAGAACTAGTAAAGAAGTAAATAAACAATTTATATTTTTTCCTGTGGGATTTCCATTTAGAAGGCCTTACTGGGAATTTTTCATGTGGTAAAACTCATCTGAGTTATTTTAGTACCAAATGAACCCAATTTGCAAGTCTGGGGAGTTAAACATTCGTTTTTATACCTAGGACAAACAGCAGGACAATGTGTGATAAATCCAGTCACCCTTATCTGGCAAAGATAAAACTCTCATTTAACCAGGCATCAAACACCAAGCCACCAAAACCTCTAAAAACCCTGTTGCCAAATATTTATTACCCCAATCCCAGATCTAAGAGGCATAAAATAATAGCAGGGTGATTTATTTGAGGAGAAGTTTTAGTTAATGGCATTTATTCTCATTTTTAATGGAAATGTGTCCCCAAGGAGTTCAGATCATGAGTCAACAACAGTAAACTTTTCAGCCTTTGTTTAATCTATGTTGAATATTTTTCCTGCAAATTCTACGTGGAAATAAATTATGTGGAATTTAATTCTGACGTGGAAAAGTTGCTCTGAAGTCTCCAGAAAGCCTGGGTGCTGTGGGTTATGCAAATGAAGCGTAAAATGCTGCGGAAGTCACCGCTGTGTCACTGTGATGATGGATAAAAATGCGTTTGGGGCTGACAGGCAATCTGAAAATTACCTTTGCAGCTCATTTTGGGGTTTGTTCTTCCCAAGTGAGAAGGAGCTGCAACACCCTGAGCAAATAGCAGAAATCGGCTGCCACCTTCTGACACTCCACGGATAATGGGCTGTAATTGTGCTCCAGTAATTATCCTGATTCTCCTGGAGAAAAGCCCTTCCTGGCTTCCATGGGAGGGATGAAAGATCGGGCAGGACATGGAATGGCTTCAAGGAAATGACAGCACAAAACCCTCCAGCAGCCACAAAATCACCTCAGGTGCTCAAAGAGCCCCACTAAAATCAAAGTAAAACAAGGAAAACACTGAAAACTCAAGAGCACAAGATTTTGAGGCATTTTGTGGTTATATCATAATTTTCCAATTAAAAAAAATAAGTCTATATCCAATCTATTCCACAATAAATGTTCTGCTGTCTTGTTCCAACTCTTCTTGCATAGTTTAGATTAATAATATAAAAAAATAATTTAAATAGGACGTGTAAAGGAAAATAATTCAAATACTCTGGGCAGGAATTTGCCGGTGGAGATACAAGGTTAAGGGGGTTCTCTTGTGTCAAAATGAAAGTAGAACTATAAAAGCAGGATAAATTTAAGCCTGGAGATTTGCTTTGCTTAATTCTGCACTAAGGAAAATTAGGCAGCACACATGGATTGAGCAATAGCATCCCTGTGGATGGAAGGAAAGACTCACTTCAATATTAAGCAGGGAAAAATCGATATTATTATGGCAAAGCCTAATCCTGCAGTTCCAGGACAACAGCTTCGAGTGGCCTCTCCTGGCATGGAGTTCCACCTGCAAAAGATTTGTTAAGCATGGGCCAGATATTTAATCAGGATTTTAGAAGTATTTTTATCTCATTGGCTTCAATTTTTTAATGTTTTGTTTTTAAATTAAGGTCAAAAAGAGCATCGTTACAACCTTCTATAACCATGCATAGGATAAAAAGCAGATTATTTACTGCAAATATTGGTTCAGCCACAAGAAGGTAAAAAGCCCATCCTGCATCAGCTGCTTTCACTCATCACATTAACTCAGCTGCAGCAGCAACTGCTGAGAAACCCTGAAATCTTTTTATTTATCATCATTTCCCTGATCACAGAGCAAACTCTTTCACTCACTGTCTCCTTTCCTCATCCACAACCTGTTGCACGTCCACTGAGAAACAGAACTCCTGTTCCAGACAGGAATCCAAAACAAACAAAAACAGGGTTAGAAAAGAAAACAGAAGTTGAAAAATAAGATTTATTTTTTATTATTATTGTATTGGAGGAATAATTTTTATTGTTGCAGTGGAATTTTCAATATTTTTATATTCTGAGGAAGGGGCTAAACAATAGATAATATTAATTGCAAAATCAATCAAGATTAAACTCCCAGTAATCTAAGTCCACTAATTCTGAATTTTACTTTTGTGGATGAAAAAGAAAAGAGAAAAGGAGAACGGGAAGGTTTATGCAGGAGCCACACTGAGCCCACTCAGGCTCTTGTATGCACAGAAATGAACACCTGGCAGCAAGAAAAGCGTGGATTTAAGGGAAAACAAAAAGATCCAAGGAGAAGAATAGAAAGAAAATGAGCACATAGTAGAAAAAAAGAAAATTAAGCACCCTGGAATCCATCTTTATGCATTCATATGCAAACATATTTAAATATTTTAGGTGATGATGAGAGGTGAATGTTGCCCCTCAACCTGCAGCAGTTTTACTTCGGAAACATTGATTTTTTCTGTTATTTCTTTAGGTTTCTGGGAAAGCACAGACACAAACCAAGCTCCTCACAGAAGACTTGGCCTTCTCCAAAAACCTCCCTGGCACCAGGGCTGCTCCTCTCCTGGAATCCCAAAGCAGCTTAGAGGGATTGATGGTGAAGAAGCTGAGGGAGATATTTTGAATTTTTCCCAAAAATGAACAGTTTTTACATAGAGAAGAGCAACAGAAAGAGAAATATAACAACAGATTATTTTTATAAATCTCTGGTGGGGCTCTGGGCAGCTTGGTCTGTGGAAGGCGTGGAACAAAACCCCCTGGTCTTGGGCAGGGGTGGAACAAAATGAGCTTTAAGCTCCCTCCCAACCCAAACCACGCTGGGATTCTGTGATTAAGAGCAGGGCCGAGCTCAATTTGCATTCTCTGCCTGAACCTGCAGGAAAACACATCAATTGTCTTGTTTACCAAGCTGCTCCACTTGCTCCAGCTCGGCTCTTTTGCTGCCTGGTTTTACAGGCAGAGCCTTGGATTGATGCTGGGATAAGGTGCCCTGTAAATTCCACCAAGTGGCTGTTGGTACCCAAGGTGCAGGAGATATTGTCCTGCCAGTTTTGAAGGATTTATCCCCCCTGGACAACACTTATTTTGACCTCTGTCCTTGGAAAAAACTGCCAACAGTCTGGGAAGAGTTTGAATCTAGAAAGGTTTGAACCAGATGATAGAATAGTTTGTAGCGGTCTCACAAGGTGAAGAATTTAGAGGTTTTGAGGTTATTTATGTAGTAAATAGATAAAAGCTGAAAATGCCAAGGTGGAGGACAGTTGTTGTTCTCCAGGGCTTCTTGTTCTTCTTCTACACCTCCATGTCTTGCAGCAGAAGTGATTTGGAATGATTGGATGAAAAATCCCGCAGTTCCTGTCCACGCAGGAGCTGGGTTTGTTGGGCATTGGCAGAAAAGTGAAAATATGTTTCGTTTCAAACTTCTATTGGGTCATTTACATTTAAAAGGGCCAAGAATTTGCAATAAGCTCTCTTTGGGCGCCCATCTTTTGAGCTCTCTGCAGGGTGCTGTGCCCAGCACTCTGTTTCTCTGATAACGCTGATTAAAACAATGATCTGAAGCAACCAACAAGAGGCCTCCTCTCGTCTTTTCAACGTTCTGGCCAGGACTCTCGGGCCCCCCTCCCTGTGGGGGAGTCCCACAGTGGCTCCAAAACTCCCAACAATTCCCTCACACGGGGCTTCATTTCTTTCGGCATTACACCAGGAACTCCTGGGCACAACCAGAGCACGACTTCATCACCCACTTTGGGGTCCAGAGGCTGCCACACTGTGCTAAATAAACTCTCCTAAAGAGCCTCCTCTCTTTATTTCCACCTTTAGAGGCCTCATTAAGTCTAGATCTAAAAAATGCATTAATTAAAGTTAATTTCATTAGCATGCAGCTGATTTTAAAGCACACAAGCACTGCCTCCAAAGCTCTTGGAGCTCAGCACAGCTCTGGTGCTGCCCCAGTGGAATTTCAAACCCAGCAGGGCTGTGACCCCCAGCTGCAGCCAAGTCCTGCCCTGCAAATCAAGAGTATAAAATTTAATTAATTCATTTATTACAGCCTTGATTAAGGTCAGAATCAAGGTGATTCAAGGTCAGGTTGTCAGGAATCTTACAAAATCCCTACTCATTGTAGGAGGGCTGAGCAGGATGACCTTTAAATGTCCCTTTCAACATAAACTACTCCATAATTAAAGAATTGATTTAATTCCTGCTCCTTTTCAGCTTCAATACACAGAAAAAATATTAAAAAAAATACACATACACCAACATCCAATAGCTGAAAGTATTAAGCCCATATATCCACTGCCTGCCATCTTTATTCACACACTTCAAGTCCAACAAACAGAATTATGGGGCTATTTTATGGCCTTATGAAAAATATATTTTAAAATATATCTTGGTTACAACTGCACTGACACAGTGTAGAAAGATCCAACACACTTTAAATAATTTAAACCCCGGGTCTTATGGAGCATTAGGATGAGGAGACACAAATAAAAAAATCAGAGTGATGCCTTTAAGCAGCTCCAGGGAGGTGGGAAGTGAAGATTTCCATAATTAACCCACAGGAAGGAGATGAAGCAGAGACAAAGAAGGCATTAAAGGTAAAAACCAGAGAAATGAAACGAGGGCTTTTGAGTGAATTCATTCCCAATGACAAAGTCAAAGAAGAAAAGGACATGTAGGAGATGTTAACTCACACCAGAGGGTCATGAAGGCTTTTTTTGAGCCTTCCAGATGTTTTAGAAGCCAATACTTCCTTTGCAAAAAAAATTAAAAGAAATAACCTACTGTTTACAAGAGAGTGAGCTGCCCTTGCAGAACTGTCTGGGTGCAGAGCACATCATCACTACCTGAGTTTAAATAAAAGTTAACTGCAAATGTTGGTTCTTTTCATCAGGAATTTGTCTGCACAAGAAAACCTGCATGGAAATGTTCCCCACAGCAGCTGGTGGGAAGGGGACAGGGGAGGAGGTGGAAATTTTGAGGAAATAAAAACACTGGAAACTTCAGGAACTTCTTCAGGAACCTGACTGAAACAACAGAAAACTTCTGACTCGCCAGGAAAGCACCTCAAGCCTCTGTTAGGTCTATTTGTGATGCTTTTTATTTTTTAAATGTCCATTTTTAGGGTGGATGGACTGATCCTTGAACTATCTCCAAATACCTGGGAACATCTTCAAGAACTCCCACCTTTGGCAGACCCAGAATGATGAGACAAATTAATTTTGAAGGTTTTCCACCAAAACCCCACTCGTGTTCCTCACCCAAGTGGCCCCAAAGGGCTCCTGACACAAATCCAGGGAGGGGTGAGAAATTTCCTGCTATTTTTGCCTTGGAGGACACAAAATTCAGGCTGATTTGGCAGAATTTGGCTTTGAGCTGATGGAAGTTGGAAGAGCAGAGTCTAAGTCTTGCTCTTCTCTGCTCCAAAGCTTCCCTCAGCTGAGCACACAGAATTTGAGGATGGAAATACATTAATTTAGAATTCCAGAGAATTTAATTCCAGGAACAGCTGATTTTTCTGTGTCATGCACCTCCCCCCAGCTGATTTTTTGTTGTTTAGTTGGGTTTGTGGGTTGGTTCTTTTTACAACATCAGCTTCCTTTGAAGGGCAATGCAAATATCCTAAATGTATGCTCAGGTATTGTCCTATTTCTGCAACCCATTTTCAGCATTAAGCAATTCCAAACAGGCTGATTCACCTCGGGTTATTAAGGAGAATGAGTTGGAAACAAGAAAAAAAAAAAGATTTTTAACATCTGATTTAATTTTTATAACTAATTCTTTTCTATATGTAACAAATTGTTATGATTGTGACAGTTCTGAAAACAATCACTGCCTATTTAGTATTTATTCAGATCTCTCCAAATGCACATAATTTTAACATAATATGATGTTTCAGATGGGATTTTGGATTTATTTTCTCAAGTCTGAGTGTCCTCTCTTTGTGCAAAGTACCAGGATTAGTCAGGACTGTCCTTTTTTAGATCATTTTTCCCAAAAAATCCCTTCCTACAATGGCATTCAAGTCTCACCTGGGGTTTTCCAGCAGCCTAAACAGGCCTTAACTTTAGGATTCTTTCCTAATATTCTTAATATTCTGTTAAATATCTTTATTAGCGCTCCAGACAAGGGAATTCTAGGCACAGACACCCAAAATGTCCCTGTACCTGCTGCCCCAAATCCTCCTGCCCAACCAGGGGCAGAACACACCTGGGGAAAAAACAAAACATTTATTCCCAAGAAATCCAGCTACCAAATCTTTTCTTCAGATGGTAAAAAAGCGCTGCTGATGGAGAATTCGTGTTTCCTCAGAAATGGTGGCTTCCCAAAAGGAATGAGCATCCTCAGAATCCTCGGATGCTATGGCAAATCACCCACATCCATCCTTATTTTGCCTCCTGATGTTCCAGCAGCTCCTCCTGATGAGGGAAAAACTGCCAAAGAAAGGGCCAGAGGTTCCAGCTCCACCTCCTCCCCAGGGATTTGCCTGAGGAGATCCATCAACTAAAGAGGGAGAACATCCAAATCTCTCATCAGTTGTTGTGATGAAGGAAAATGAGCTCACTTGAGCAGCTGAAGGATGGAGAATTCCTTGCTCCCTCTAAATCATCCCAAGGGATGCCCTCAACCACGGAGCAGCGTTCCCAGAGAGTTGGTTGCCAATTAAAGCTTCATTTCGTCCTCAAAAACTGCATCCAAGCAAACAAGACCTCTCTAAACTCTTCCTGCTCCTTTCTTGGGGCTGCTTTTCCCTGGCTGTTCGGAATTCCCAAAGATTTTCATGGAAATTGAACCAGACACTGAAATTTGGGCCCATTAACAACAGGAAATTAGGTGGGAGAAACTCAGAGATGCCCAAATTAAACTCCTGAGTGCTCTTGACTCACTTTTCCTTTCCAGCTGCCTCCACATTAATTGAAATCCCTGTTTTCAAGACAGGTGGAAGAAAGGGAGAGGAGAAGGCTTTGATCTCTGAAAACATTGAAGGGAACACGTTACAGTGGCAGGGGGAAGAAAGGAAAAGGGGAAGGAGACGTGGCAGAACTGAGGAGAAATCAAGCATAAAACAGCATCAAAAAAGAATTAAATGCCAGAGAAAGCTGGCAGAGGGAAACCTCAAGAAGAACTTCGTGTAACTCCTTTTCATCTTGGAAAAATTCAACACCTGTGAGAAAAAATCTGAGGCATCAAAACAGCCCCAGAGACAAACATAAATAAATTCCCAAGCTTGGAGAAAAAAAAAAAGCACCAAGCTGGCTGTGCCAGAGTTTATCCACTGAGAGTTTTCCTGTGGAAAATGTGCATTTTCAGCAATTAAGTTATTCCAAACTTGGCCAACTCCAGGCAGAGCATTCAGCTCCTGCTTTTAATAAAATACAGCCCCTGTCTGTATCCACTTGGACACTTTGCAAGTCAAAAACCAAACAGATAAATAAAAACATCCATGACCCTGTGGACAAGAAATCTTTCCAGAAATAGAATTTTCTGCCCATTAATTATAATTGCTGCTTCTTAATGCAGTGGCATCAGCTCTTATTTATAGCCATGTTTTCGTCAGGCAGAATTAGGTTTTATTCACCCATGAAAAGTCAGTGTTTTCCTGAAAATAGATTCATTTAAGCACCTTAATGGAAATCACTTCTGAAGCATCCAGCAAGATGTAAAGCCAAGCTCTGCTGCTCTTTTAAGCTTCAGGAGCTGGGAAAGGGATATTGCAGCAAAAGCTGGAATGTTATGAAAATGAGTTTGAGGAAAAAAAGGATTCAAAGGATCCCAAAAGGAACGTTTTGGGAATTTTCATGGCAGCCCCCAGCTGGGGGAGCTGGCAAAGAAGGGAATATTTGTCCAAATGGGATAAATGACAGAAAAATGGGACAAATCATTGATTTGGGCAACCTGGGGCAAGGGCAGGTGAGGAGACATCTGCCCCAGGCAAGATTTTGGCAGCAAAAAAATGTATTTATTGGTCTTGGGTTTGGGATTTCATTGCAGCAGTTTCTGCAAAAGCACCGGTGCAATTGAGCAAGGGAGGGGCTTTTTGGCTGCTTGGGAAAAACCGATCACTTAAAAACTCCAAAATAGCTCAAACAACATCTTTGTGATTTACACATGAAATCTGTGCTTCATTCCGTTCAAAAATATCCCCAAACTCTTAATTAATATTAGCTAAGATGGGCTCTGCTGTTCAAATTTCTCAGGCCCTCACCAGCCTCCCAGGGCAATTCACATAAAGCAATTTATATAAAGCATTTGTATTCATCACAACCAAATTTTCTGGTTTAAATTTAATCAACTTACAATAAAACTTCATTTCTTTAATTATTTTTTATTTATCCCTCATCAGACAAGGTCTCCAGCAGGAGCCACTGACACTATGGCTGAGATGCAAAGAAAGTTGATTTAAGTGCTAAATTTTTTTATTGCTGAAGCACCACAAATAAATCCCAACTTCAGAGCTTCTCAGAGTTCACCTTTTCAGTGCTAACATTAAAAAGAAAAGAGAAAGCCAATCTTTTCCCTCATGAAGGTTTTGATGAAGTGTCAAACAGCACGACGGGATTTTCATGGACGAGGTGTTACCAACTCCCAGTTCATCCCCAGTGATAAACTGCAGGAATGTTCTCAACAGAGCCAGAAAAGCTTTGTGTTCATCAGAATTGTCACTCTGCTCTGTCCATCAAAAATAAAAGGTTTTAAAGGGAATCCTCTTCCTCTTTTATCTGCTGAGATGAAGGCAGCAACAACTGGGACCAGGCCCAGGCTCTCCAGTCCAAGACATTCCATCCCTGCCCCCAGACAGCCCCCAAATACCTCAGAATGTGTCACAAAAGCAGGTTTTATTCCACATTTTTAGTAATTCTTGCTGTAAATGATCCCTTATCTGTCAAACAGCATCCTTCTGAACAGAACATTCAGAGATGTGGCTAAAATTAAAGCCACATCCCTGAGTTCAGGTGGCTGGTGAAGCAATTGACATCCAGAAAAAAAAAAATCCCTTGTTCCCATCTCAAGAGAGCAGCAGCCAAAAGCACTCTCCACAGTAAAAATGAAGCAAATCACCATTTCATGAGACTAAATCACATTATGAGAGAAAAAACTCTTTTCCATTATTAGTTGCCACATAAATAAGGAAAGTGCAATTATTCCTCCCAGCTCTCCGCATGTTCTGAAGTATTATTTTTGTCAGAAGTAGAATTGAAATGACTCTCCCTGACACTCAAGCTCCATTAACTGGGAATTCATGGCTTTTACTAAAGGATACCTAAAAATATTCCACATTTTGCACGTTATCTTTCCACATCCAGGGACACAGATGAGGGTGGAGATGAGTTGGAGACACAAACTGAGGGAATGTCATCCTGCCCAGCCAGGTTGTTATGGATAACAAGATTATTCCACAATAGTTGACCCAAATTAAAGATAAAGGATTAAAAAAACATCACTCTGGATGGTGGTACCCTCTAAATTTTCCCCTCTTGCAGCTGTTCTGAAATATTGACTTTGTAAGGGCAACATCATCACTTTTTCAAGCTAAATTTATTAGATTTGAACCTACATAAAGCAGAGAAGAGAGACATCCACAAGCAAATATCAATTATTTCTTGCAAAGGCAAAGCAGGATTAGGTAATTACTCCTATCCAGAGAGAGGCACCCGAGCTACAACATTTCACAGGATATAAAACAAGATAAAGAGGAATCAGTGGCTTGGGTGGCCCCAGGAGGGGTCAGGTCACGCTTGGATCCTGGAGGACTTTGGTTCCCAGGTTTCTTGGCTCCTCTTTGCAAGGGGAAAGTCAACAAAAAACAAACTTTTCAGCCTGTCAGGTTTCATTCCTTATTCCTTTTTTACCTCCTGCTTAGCAAGGGACCAGCAGAGATTCTTGGATGAAAGGCTGAGGAAGGGTATGAAGGAAATACGGAGTTTTCCAAGCCTTTTGAACCAGATCTGGATTGCTGCAGCTTCTCCAGCCTGGCCTCCACACCAGGAGGGAGATGAAGGAACACAGCTGGACGTGAGGCTGCCAGAACCTCTCCAATCCAACGGGTGTCTCCAGCCAGGATTGCCCATGGATCAAAGGCAAAATGCCCGAGGTGCCCAGCTGATCCCCAGCTCTGCAGGGCTGTGCTGATCAGCCCTGCCCCAGAGCACCCACAGGGCAGGAGCTGCAGGACATCCAGCAGGATATCCAGGTTATCCCAAAGGAATAGCTTCAGAGCACCGTGAAACTGGTGGGAGCCAAAAGCTGCCAGTTTTGGTGTGGATCTCCAGCAGAAAAGTCAAAAAGTCAATAAAAAACAAGTGTTGAGTCTGTCCTATGAACCTCAGCCCCCAAAACCCCCATGAGGGGGGAGATCAGACAGAAAACAACAGGTTTGATCCCACAGCATGGATCAGATCCAACGCCAAGATCTGCATCCACAAAGGACACAAGGAATTCCCTCATTTCCACTCCCTGATTCCCTGTGGGCCTCTCCTACAGGAGCAGCTCCGTTCCCCAGCCTGCAAATGAGCTGAGGGACCAAGGGCCCATCAAGCACCTTCTTAATTGTTGCAAAAATTGCTTTGCTGCAATCTGGATCTAATTCCAACAAGAGTTTTGTCACTGAGTGAAGGGGAAGCAGAACTTCCCCAATGCCTTGGTTTTGATCACACAAGTGGCCAAGGAGAAGGGAATAACAGGTTAATTCCTCTTGGAAGAGGAGATAAAGCAGGTTCAAGCCTCCTCTCAAGGTCATCATTTAATTGCATGAAACCCTATTAGAAACCTACTCCAGGATATTTAAATTAATAGAATAACAGTCCACCTTTGGCCCAAAAACAAATCCAAATCTAAATTACCAGGAAAACTCCAAAAGTTAAGAGAAGATAACTACAAGATCATACAGATGCAAGATTTTAATTATTTATGTTGAAACAAATTATAGTGGTACAAGTTTACAGGAGAGTTTAAAGGAAACTGCCTTCAAAGGTGCTTTAAAATCTTTTACAATCCAGTATCTTTTGAAAGTCTCCCCCCATCATTAATATCAGGAACTCCTGCTGGCCAGAAACAGTCTGGAAATCAATGTGTGCACGGCAAGGACTGAGGGAGGAGTAGGAAAGGTGGGAAAATAGGGATGGAGGGGGGAAAAAAAAGGCAAACCCCCTCAGTTTTAGGTGATTTCTGTTTGAGGTTGGGCATCAAGCACAGGGTTCCCTAAGGGTCAAGCACAGAAGGTCCCCAGGAAGATCTGCAGCATTTACCAGATTCCTGCTGTTTTCTCTTCCCCTATTAAATGCTGACTTGTTTTATATTTAGACTCCAAAATAACAGATATTTTGTGAGGGTGCTCCAGGGGTTCTGCCCCCAAAGGCCAAACCACCCCAGCCCAGGCCCCTCCTGACCTCGGAGGTGACCCCCAGGCCCCGCTCGCTGTAACACATTGGGTGCAGCTGCAGAGCCAGGACCTTTCCAAACCCTTGTGCCATAAAAATGCATCATCAAAACTTATGAATAAGTCCAATTTCTTCTAAAATTAGAGTTGCTTTAGCAGGGAGAAGTATTAATATGAATAAAGGCCTCCTGCCCTGGTTTTAAGGTCAGGATCAAAGCAGTCGCATCATTCCAGGTCACAGCCTGGCTGCCACTGTCACCTCCTGCTCGGCCACAAAAGGCAAATTACTCCCAGCAAACAGAGCAATTAAGGGAGTATTAATAACCCAGCCATGTCTTCTTGGCCATGAATAAATTACAGCAGAAAAAAATAAATTCAAATATGCAGTGGTTGTTGAATCCGAGGTGCCTGCAGACTCTGAGGGCTGGGAAAATAGGACACAATATTGCACAACAGAAGGGCACCTGAAATCCCCTGGCAACGCTTCCTGAGCCTGTCCTTGAACTAAATCAGTGCTAAATAGATGTGGGATATTGGGGAAATTCCTTCCTGGAAAGGGCTGCCCAGGGCACGGGTGGAGTCCCCATCCCGGCAGGGATTGAACAGCCCCGTGGATGCGGCACCTGGGGACAGGGCTCAGCGGTGGCCGTGGCAGTGCTGGGGAATGCTTGGAATGCTTGGAATGCTTGGAATGCTTGGAATGCTTGGAATGGTTGATCTCACAGGGCTTTTTCAACCTCGGCAGTTCCATGATTTTATAAGTCAGGCCACGGACACTTCCTGCACGACATCAAAACTCTCCCCCTCGAGCACTGTCCGCACAGTTCCCGTTTTGAGCAAATTCCACACTGAACACGAGCTTTAAAAAGGCATTCCAGCAATCCGGCATTCCCAGGGGTGATCCCACCTACCTGGCACGTGGGAGCAGAGGATGGAGAGCCCGGGGGCAGGGCAGGATCGGGGGGTTCCCAGCAAACATTCCCAGGCACACAGGGGAGAAAGAAGGGCTTGGATCAGGAGATAAAAACAGGAGCAACACGCACACAGAAGAAAATCGTCCCTAACAAAGAAAGAAAAGTAAAAGGAAGAAGTGGGAATGAGAACGTGCCCTGGGGAGCCTGCCTGCTTAAAGCAGTGCCACGGGAGAGCTCTGGGTGAAAATTCCAATGGTTCTGTGCTCCCAAAAAACTCATCCTGCCCTCCCAGGCAGCCCCAGCACAGGAATGATCTGCACTAAGATCCAGCAGCCTTTTGGGGGTCATTTATCCTGCACTGATCCTCAGCAGCAGGGCCTTAAGGGGGTAAAGCTCATCCAGGGAGAGAAATCTCATCCTTTAGGTCAGGCTGTGCTGCTCCCAGGCTCAGACTCAGGCTGTTCTTAGAGGAAGATCACGTTTAAAGCTCTGTGGGGTTCCTCAGCCCTCCCAAATACTCAGACCCCTACACCTGGTGTAGCTACCAGGTTAAATTTACTACAGCTCCTGAGTCCTCCCATTCTTACTCTGCCCCTCCCCAGTATTAATTTGAAGTCATTCTAGTGCCAAGCCCAAACCCAACTCAATATTTGGTAAAAAATTAAGCGGAATAACGGCTTGGAACAGCGCATTTACACCACGGATTAAATCACACACTGCAGTCATTTTTATATTGAATATTCTTCTCAGAGGAAACACTGACAGATTCCACTACTTAAAAACTGTTAAATTTTTTTTCCAGAATAATTCATCTGCCTTGAGTCTGACTGTAAAGGAATCCTGCCCCTAAAGCACTTTGCTCAGGAGGGTGGTGGTTTTGAGCCTGAATTCCCTTGGAATTCCAGCCCAGTGGAAAGGAGGGACATCCCTTTGCTTTCCTTGCTCCACACAAACCATCCCTGACCCTACTCCAGGGTCCACAGACAAAGCAGGGACCCCCCAAGACAGAGGGCTGGGGTGAACAACTCCTTCCCATTTCCTGGCTGAAATAGCTGCCACTTCTCTGGCACATTCCAAAGGCACCACCCCAGTGCTATTTAATGCCAGAACAGCTACAAGGGTGCAAAGAGCTGAGTTAACACTACAATATTTGGGGTTTTTTAATACCTATCAGAATTCATGTCAGTGATTCATCCCCATCCATACCTTGTGCCTAAAGCTGTTTATGAGGATGAGAAGTTCCATCTGTTGGTGATTTAGGGGCACAGATTTAATGAGTGGTTCTCAAACTTTTTTCAATTCTGCTTTTAATGTGACATGGACAGAAGTTTAAGAGTCCTGTTGATGAACTGGATGTGAGGGACAGAATGGGGTTTCTTTTTCAAAGTGCTTTTCAAATCCCTTGTAAATGTTGATAGGCAAAAGGAGGAGAATTTATGACAGCATAAAATAAAACCACCCTTCCTATAAAACTTGATTAGATTTATTGATTATCTAATAAAAACCTAGAGCTGGCCTTTAATAAGCTACAAATGATGAGTCCAAAGTGAGAAGCATTTAAAATTCCTCTTTCTGAAGGCTTTAAAATCATGTTCAAACCAGTGGGATTGAAAAGCAAAACTCAAGTCAGATCTTTAACATTCCTTGATTTTCCAGGGATTCCTGGATTATTGGATGAACCCTCACCAGTTACAGCTGGCTTTGGGTGATGCCCCAAGAAGAGCTCAGGGATAAATCCATCCTGGGGTTTAAAGGAGGAGGCATTCCCTGGATCTCAAACACAAATTGTCCACAAAAAATCCACAGGCAAGGATGCATTTGCAGAATGGTTTCCAAGCTGACACTGACTTCCAAATGAGCTCCAGGAAAATCTGGTTCTGGAACCCTGTGTCTCATTTCCCTGAAGTTTTGAGGCACTGAACACCAATTATGGCATTTCCAGCAGGAACAAAACCTGGGGGCAATGAGGGATTGGAGGACAGGGCACATGAATACCCCAAGGAGAATAAAGTACCTGGCAGAAGAGTCTGCAGTTGTTGAAGTGGCAGATCTTAAAGGAGGGAATCTGGGCAACAAGTGGGGAGAAGAGGTAGCAAAAGCAAAGCAAGGAAATGGGAATTATAGGGAAAAAAATGAGAAAAAACCAAGGGAAATGACCTTTGAATACTGAAGTGTTAAGCACTTATATCCCTTAAAAGACAAAATAGAGCAATAGGAGATGTTCTGGCTTTGGGCTGAGTTTACAAAGAGCAGGATTTTTACTGCTTTTTAATCCCTTTTTGGCATGGGATAAGCAACCAAAAGTTTTATTTGCAGGTGGCCCCAGCTGGAGTTCTGGGAGGCCTCCTCAGGAGTGTAAGGAAATCAATCACTGCACATCCCAGCCCTGCCATTCCACTGAATGGGAGAAGCGACACCACGGAAATCTTCCCCTCTCTGCAAATGTCATCCTTTGCATTTTGTTTCCCCTCAGACTGTGCTGGTATTAAAAACCTGACTGTGCTTGAGAGGAAGCAAATGGCACAAAGACACCTCCATTCACAGCCCCTTCAAGGGCTGTCAGGGCTGGGAAGCAAAATAATCATGAGGAGCAGGAAAACATGGAAAGTTCCCACTGCAAAGCAATAAAAGGTCCCTGAGAGAGAACACTGCGAGCTCAGGAAGGAGAGTGGCAGGTTGAGAAGGGCTTTGACAGAGATAAAGCACAAATAAAATGTGGAATATTTGGGGAGAGGCAGCACTGGAAAGGGGAAACAAAAACAATTTCCACACAGCAGAGGCTTCACTCAGTGCTCAGAGTGTGAAGGAGGGCAGGTAAAGTTTGAGAAATGCTGCTGGAAGGATAAACACGACCTGGCAGGTTTGGGCTAAAATTAATTCCTGATCTGAATCCCCTTTCCTTTGTTCCAAGCTCCATTTCACTGCAGTTGCCACTTTAGAGAAAAAGCCAACACACACCTCCCAAAAACAAGAAGAGGAGCTCAACCGCTCTCACTTTTGTATTGTTTCCCCTGAGAGCACGGAATTAATTTGTTGGTAACTTTTTCTGTGTCCCAGGGCAGAAGGACAGGCCTGGGGACAGCTCTGAGTAAATAATTCCAGGCTTGACCCCAACACTGATTCAGTCCAGGGAAAGTCACCACGGTCAATATTTGTTGTTTCACACCATTTCTGGGATCACCAGCCACTTCAAAAGGAACAATAAGCTGACTTAAACCAAATCTGTGCAAGCACAGGAGGGTTTGGGGTGGAAAGGATCTCAAAGCTCATCCAGTTCCACCCCCTGCCATCCAAAGACAAATCCAGTTTTCCTTCTACATCCCAACTTCCTTCCCAGCTCCCAAGGCTTCAGCATTACATGTGTGGAGAGGCTCTAAAAAACAAGCTCGGTTTGGCTGCAAAGAACTCCTGATTATCCAAGGTGTGGAGCTGCAGATTCCTGCCTTACCACACACTGCCAGGATTTCCAGAGCCTGTCTGCTGCAGGGGAAAAATGCCTTTATTTCTTGGGATTAATAAAGACCTGCTCAGATAATGGCATTTCTAGCATTTGCAAATTTGAAAACACTGCAAATCCCCAAAGCTCCCCTGCTCCGAGGCTTTGAAATCTCAGGCAGATTTGAAGTCAAATCTCGAGGAAAAGTGATTCCCATAAATCCCAGCACGTCCTGGCTGATAAGAACCCCTTGGGAATGCCCAGCAGTGGCTCCAGCACCCCAGTCCCACTCACATCTCCCCCAGGCTCCAGCAAAGCAGCACAGAAATAAAAAAAACCCCATCATTTTCCCAAAGTATAAATTCTGCCAACCCCACTCAAGCTTTGAACGTTTTCAGCAGTGCTGATTTATTGGGATTGCTCTGGGAAGCATCTTCAGCTGGAAAATCCCACTGGCAGGGGATCACTGCTGACCAATGGGAAAGATCTTTTCCTTCAGGATGGAAGTGTTTCGGGATTTTTCAGTGATGGCCCCTCTGAGAGCAGGCCTGGGAGCCCCCAGAGTGCTCCTGGGAGGATGAGCTACTCCGAGGAGCAAATATTTCTCTGTTTAAATTAACCATGGAGTAGTGGAGAGCTCCTGCCCACAGCAGCTCACTGGGTAAAGCTCTCCAGGGTTTTTGTTTTCCTTGGCACTTGGGGACGTGGGTTAGGGATGGCCTTGGCTGTGCTGGGGGAATTCAGTGCCTTTAGAGGGCTTTTCCAGCCTAAACAATTCCAGGATTCCACGCTGCCCCAGCACTGAGCAGATCCTCCTGTATCCTAATTCAGGATATTTCACACCACATTTTGCCTGATGCGTATTTGGCTTTTCTCTAAAAAGCAGCCCAAAAATCACTGTTTTCCCATGCAAACAGAGCAGAGCAGGGCATTTCCTCAGTCCATGTTCCTGTATCCATTACAGGTTCTTTGAAAGCAGAAATGGCACCACAGGAAATATTTTCTCTGCTCCTCACAGCCCTCCCAGGGGCATTCAGCAACTCCCCAGCAAATGAAGGCTCTGCCAGGGTCCCAGCCAGGGGGAGGCACATCTGGAGCAGCACAGCTGGCACCTCCCTCTCCAGGAAATCAATAATCAGGTGATTAACTGGGAACGAAGTTAAAACTTGAAAACCTTCCTTCATAAACAAGAGGGGGCACATGGAGCTGGAATTCAATTCGTAGAATTCCAGTTATTGCTGCCTGTGGGGTCACTTCAGTCCTGGAGCTGTTGATATCCCAGTATTTTCAATTATCTCTTGTTTACTCAGGATAAACCAGAGATGTGGCTGTAACCATCCATCTCTAAAACTGGTTTTATTTTCAGTCACTTTTTTTTGCTCATTTTAGTTTTAAAATAACTTTCCAGGGTCTGGGATGGGTTTAGTTTTTCTCCTTGATTACTCTTTTGGGCTGCCAAGAGATGCTGTAATTCCAATTATGTCGCAGATGAATTTGGGCTCCGTTGGGAAGAGCAGCTCGTAGTTTGGATTTATCTTTTTTCTAAGTTTTAGGAAGGTTTTATGAGGAAAAAAATATATATGTTTAGGCCCTTTTTTTCCAAGTTATTTTCCTTAAAGTGACTGAGTCAATTACAAGCAATTGAGTGGAAAGATTTCCTTTGGAGGTAAACAGGGATAACAGCAGTGACTAAGGAATGGGAAGATATATTTGGAAAAAGCTGTGGCACGGCTGTTTAGAACTGTGATTACTGCTCTGAGAGGCTGCAGTTCCTCCCCATTATTGTTATTCAGCGGGAAGCTGTGCCCAGTCCCAGCCTCTGAAGTCAAATCCAGGGATGAGGGTCAAGATTGGTGATCCCGAGCCTTGGGGGATTCCAGAGGTGTCCTCCCGCCTGCAGCACTGGGCTGGACCCAGAGGCAAATTCCTCCTCCCCAAAAAAAACAGTGTCCAAGCCAGGAAAGGCCCCCCTGGAGCCATAAATCCCACCAGGAACAGAGGAGAAGCTGCACATCTGCGGAACAAATGTGGGATCACAACCTAATCCCAAGGGCATCATCCCAAATCCGCTCCCTGCTCCCTCCCAAAGAGCTGTTCAGGCCTCCTGCCTTCATCCCACTGCCAAAAACCCCACTGCAGAGGCCTGTGCAGCCACAGCCAGACCAGGATGGAGATGCACAGCAGATTCTCCCAGGAAAAAGCCCATCCCACTTCCCCACTCAGTGCAAAGCCTGTTTATCTGAGTTCCCAGTGTCTCTCGGAAGCATAAATTCCAGATCTGATCTTGACCACCAGCTCAGAAGGCTTGGCACAGGAGGGATTCCTCGTTCATTCACTCCTCAGTGACCAAACAAGAGGACTTTTCTTTCAGGAGCTTTAAAACCCTGAATATTGGGACTTTCTGCACAGTTTTTGTAGGAGTTTTGTACCCACAGCTGGATGTGGAACACCCAACCCATCCCTCAACACCACAGAGCTGCAATTTCAGCTCCAAAGCTTCGTTGCTCTGGCTCCAAACATCCAGGTGATCCCACAGATATTTTTATTCCGATTCCCCTGTCACAGTCCAACATTATTTCCCTATTTTGCCACGGGAGGGGTGTTTATAAATCAATTCTGCATAAACCCAAGTTGCCAATCCAGCAGCAAAGCCTTGCAGCAGCTCCCCCAGCCCAGAATTCCTCATCAAATAAATTGGGGATGGAGCTTTGGGGGACTCTCACCCGTACAGGAATCCCTCATTTAACAGCACAAATTGAATTTCCTGGCAAAGAGAAAGAAGCAGAGAGAGAGCAGAGCTCCAGTTCACCATAAAAACTCAGTTTTTAAGGATTTAAGTGACACCAACTCCCTCTCCCCCTTAAAATCACCTGGCCTTTGAGAGATAGGGATTAAATTCTATCAAACCACCACCTCAGGACATGCCAGAGAGCATTAACTGGACATTCCTGGTGGAAAAAATAATTATTGCTATTCTGAAATGGCTGGGACTGGTGTGAGAGGTACTGAGGGTGTTTAAGGAACTTTTGCATTGCAGCCTAATGAGAAAAAAAAGTCTGGACGTGAAGGATTTTTAAAATAAATATTATTTTATGCCTGAATGACATCTTAGGAGTTAAACCCCCAATTCAGAGCTCTTGAGGGTCACAACCCAGCCCAAAATCCAGATTTTACAGTGTTTGCAACAGGTTGTTATTCCTGCAGCTTCTCAGCTGGGAAACTGCACAAGACGTGGAAGGAACTTAGATATAGAAATGTTTAGGAAATGTGATCAATTTCTATCTTAATAGCAATTTTCTCATTAATAAAATCTCATTAAAAATCTTTGCCTCCTTCTGCAGGCATTAGAGGGGAAGCAGGAGCCTCTCTCTCCCTGCAAACCCACTGGATTTAATGAGGATTTGGGTTCCAGAAAGCCTAATGAACCTTATTTTTCCCTTTTTTTAAGGAACACCTCTAATTGTCTCCCACTAATTTCCCAGCCAAAAATCAATTGCAGGGGGAGATAACGCCATTTGGCTGCCTAATTAATTGATGAGTCCCATGAATCAGGGAGATGGCCAAGCTTATGTTGCATTTACAGCTTCTCTGCCTCCTCATTTTCCACATGCAGAGGCCCCAGAAACGTGGGAATTTTAGATTTTGGTTGGTTTTATCACAAGCCTTGTATCAAAAACAGCAAAGGGAGTCCCCCATGTGGTCACAGACTTCTTGGGATTCTTGAAGTTGGGGAATAATTCACATATCCCGAGCTGAGGTTTGTGCTCCAGCCCTCTGCATCCAGAGCTCTCACTGTGGGCACAGATCCTCAGTGATACATAAATCAAATTTTGATATTTAAATCAAAATAAATACACAGAGAGCCCCCAATAAACACGAGCCACCCCATTGTGGGCCCGAGCTTGGCCTTTCTAAGGCATAAAATCATAAATGGACCTTTGCCAAGAGGAAGGGACAGGCTGGGAGTGTCCCCATCCCAACATCCCCGAGCCCAGCATTGTCCAGCAATGCCAGCTCGAGGGGACACAGAGCCCGAGGACGGGGGACAAAGCGACTCCTGAGCGGGTTCCCAATCAATCCATCCATCCATCCCATCCTATGGAAAACCCATCACACGGCCCCAAATCCTGTGCCCAGAGCCAAAGGCAGGACGCTCACAGCAGCGCTCGTCTTGATTTTCCAAGGAATTTCGTGGCCCGCCCCGAATTCCCCGGCTCTCGGTCGGTTCGCAGCGCCACATTGCCATCTGCTGTCCCTGCCTGTCCCGCAGCATCCCAAAATCCGCGCGGAGCGGATCCCAGCCGGCGCCGAGCTGCTCGGAACGCCAACAGGTCCCCGAGCCGCCGCTTTGCAGAGGGGTTTGAGCGTTTTAATTAAAGAGCGAAGAACTCCGAGAGATGAGCGGGTGCCGCGGGGTCACCTGAGCTGCTCCATCACTCCCCGCTCGGCTGGGATGGGGAGAACCCCCAGGAATGGTTTGGGGAGAACACCCAGGAGTGGTTTGGGGAGAACACCCAGGAATGGTTTGGGGAGAACACCCAGGAGTGGTTTGGGGAGAACACCCAGGAGTGGTTTGGGGAGAACACCCAGGAATGGTTTGGGGAGAACACCCAGGAGTGGTTTGGGGTGAGGAAGGACAGGGAGGGGTCACTCAGCCACCGCTGTCACGGGCAGAGCAGAGTCCGCGTGGGAGAGTGAATTTATCACCAGAGGAGGGCGATGAGAAATAAACCCAAATCTTCAAAACACCTTCACCCCATCCCTCCCTTCTTCCCGGGCTCAGCGTCATTCCCAGCAGAGGGAGCAGGGAATGGGGGCTGCAGGCAGCTCATCCCATGTTTTCCCTCCTTCCTCCTCCAGGGCAGGACTCCTCACTCTCCTCGTGGGATCCCAGAGAGCTGATCCAGCGGGGGCTTCCCATGGGATCCCAGAGAGCTGATCCAGCGGGGGCTTCCCACGGGACCCCAGCCTCCTCCGGACAACCCCTGCTCCGCTGTGGGATCCTCCCTGGGCTGCAGAGGGATTTGTGCTCCCCCACGGACCGGCTTCCCGGAGGATCTCAGCTCCTGCCCCTCCTTCTGCACTGACCTTGGGGTTGCTGCTCCCACAAATTCTCACTCCAGCTGCAGTGTTTTCCCCTCCAAATTCCTAAAACCTCTATCCCAGACACTCGGCCTTGTCCAACAGCAGGTCCATCCTGGATCCAGCACTGGCTCCATGGGACACAAGGGAAGATTCTGGCAGAGAAGCCCCCGCAGCCCTCCCACTCCCAAATCCTTGCAAGGACTCAGTCGGATGCAGAGGCACAAAAACCAGCCCAGGAATTAATCCTGGCACACTGGGTGAGGTGTGCACGGCTGCAGCGCTGCTCAAGCAGCTTTTTCTACTCCGGCAGCTCAGTCCCTCCACAATAAATCACATCCCTGCAGCTCTGAACATCTTGTTTTACCAGCCAGACATCCAACACGATCCTTTAAGTGGCTCCTGAGCTGCTGCACCGCGTTCTCAGCAGCAGATTTACCCTGCAAGCACAGCCCAGCCACCTCCTGCAAACCCTCCACAGCCTGGCCCTGCTCCTGCATGGAGTTTTTCCTGAAGAACCTGCAGAAAGGTCCATCAAATCCACATTTAAAGTGGGATGAAGCCAGCTGAAACCTGGGTCTTAATGATGGTGGGATTTTAGAGGAAATTTTTTTTTCACCAACTTCCCTGGGCATGGAAAGAGGAAAAAAATCAATCTAAGCAGGGGGATTCCTCCCTCAGGAGTCAGGAACACCTACAGGTACACGGGGAAAACGAGGCATGGGGCTGGTCTTGCTAATCCAGGCCTAACTCGCAGCCTGCTCCACACACATTAATCCTCTCTGCAGCTCCCAGCACAAGCTCAGGAGGGAGCAGACAGATGGACAATGACTTATCAGCGGAGAGACTTGGATCAGCAACTTAGAAATTCACATTTCCACAGGAAAGGCAAGTTAAGTCATCCAAACAAATAGATATGCCCTGGGGAGATGAAAAATCTGGATAGCGATGGAGCTAAAATAAAACCTTAAGAAAAAGAAAGGCTGTGAGTTTGCAGAGGGGAGAAATAAAGTGAATATAAAGAGAAAAGAGGCACACAAAGCACAGACAGCTCTGCTAAATGCTCCTTTCTCACGTGTCTGCATTTGTAACACAAGGAAACAAGGACTGAGGTTTTTGAAGCAGTGAGATTTGGCTCTGTTACCCACAGGGCCACGTATTTGTGGTTTCCCCAATATTTTAATATTTCCTGGCCCCAATGCTGCAGCAGAGGAAAACCAAGGCTGCCGAGCTCCCAGCAGCTGGCTGGGATTGGATATTCAGGATATATTCCAGTTCAGGATTTAGGATTAAAATTACTGTGGATGGGATCTCACAGAGCAGGGTCTCTGAGGCAACAAAGAGCTTTCCCGGAGTAATTCCTTAGAAATATTCCAGAGGAAGCAGCCCTGCCAAGGCAAGGACGGCGTGGGTGGTCTCATTGGGGTGCATTCCAGGTGACACACAGCACCGCAGCCAGGAGCAGCCCGGGCACAGCAGGGCCATCTCCTGATCCCACTGCTTCCCACCTGCCCAGAAATTTTAAATCAAAAAGCTTAGGAAGGACTTGGAAACATGTAAAGTTTATTTCTCCTTTTTTTCCCATTCCCAAGGTCTCCTGTAGTTTCAACCCTCCTTCCCACAGCTCCAAACTGCTTCCCTCACAAAAGAGAAAATATCCTGATAACGGTTTTACCCAGCAAAAGCTGTTCAGCAGCATCCCGAAGGCTTTGAATCTAAATTATTGGACTTGGTGTTTATAAAGCTTTCCTCCCTCACCCCAATCTCCCACCTTTAAAGCCAATTTAGCTCCCAGTGTTACCCAGCTGAATACCAAAAGAAAAAGGGCAAGAGTCAAAGCGAAAAAATAACACTTTAGCTGCCATAAAACCATGGGATTATCCTGGCATTTTATCCACTCTTTCAAAGGGAAGACACTGAGCCCAGGTGATTTTATTGACTGGGTTGGTGCCCTTTCAATCCCAAAGTGATGCAGCAGCATATTAAGCACGTATTTAGGAATATCCTAAAGCTTGATAAATGGTTATGGAGCAATAAAAGTTCCCTTGGATAACGAGAAGGGTGAGGATAATGTTACACAGGGCCTATAAAATAATCACTCCTTGGAATCCCAATCTCCTCAAATAAAGCCCCGGTGCTTTGACTTTATCCTCCCAGTTTTTCAGCCCCCAGCACTCCACAGACGGAATTTTTCCTTGATGAGCATTGATTTCTCATTAGGCAGCAACAGGCGGAAGTTTAAGGGATAGAAAGTGCAGAGAGAAAGGTGGGCAAGAGGCAGCTTTAGAGAATTCAGCAATAAAAAAAATGATGTTTCCTCTGGCAGGGAGAAAAATGCACCAGAAATTCCCCCACTGCCCCAGGGCTGCTTCCAAGAGAGGAGCAAATCAATGCGTTATTGTCTAGAAAAGACACATTTCTATTTACATTGATCTTTTACCAGAAAAATAAACCAGGAGAGAACCACCCAGAGCTGCTTTTTCTTTCTCTCCTCTGCCAGACATTCACCTGGCTCCCTCAGAGAGGGAATATAGTTTTTCATAATTATTGACAAGAGCTGCTCACCTGATTAGAACCCTGAGCATTTCTTTTCTTCCAGCAGTGTCAAAATGCTTCAGTGCAGCCTGACGAGGAGAAAGTTTTACCACACAAATGCCTGCTAACAGAAGCAGAAGTGAAAGGGAACAAATATTTTGGCATTATTTTTCAGCAGGGCTCCATAATGAGACAAAGCACATCCTCAATCAATCCACTGTCATTCTGCCACGGCGTGAAAAATGAGGAAAACCAGATCAAAATGAGGGAATTTTTTTTATACTTCAACATTTTTAAGGTGCAAAACAGCTTGGATTAAGGTTTTCTGGTCAAATGGTCTCTGTGAGGCTTTTTAAATGTGCCCTCAGACCCTCTGGGCCATCACAAAACCTTGAGCGAGTTCCAAAATCTGTTCCTGGCTGCCCAAGGATGATCCCACAGCATCAGAGGCTCAGAAACTGGAGGTCTGAGTAGGCCAATAAAGTAAAATATTCATCTCTCAGCTACTTTTGAAAGTTTCAAATTTATTTCCAAGACCAACAGTTAGGAGGGTTTTTACACTGATCTAACACTCTTGTAGACAAATTTTTATTCATGACCAAGACTAAAGCACTACATAATACTGATTCAATGAGAAAAGAACTTTAAATCTTTTCAGGTGATTTCAAGGAACCTACTGCTCATGTTCCCATCTGGCTGAGCTCTATAAATCAAACTGTGGCATTTTGAGCGAAATCAGAGGTGATCAGAACTGATTCCTAGAGGGGTTTGGGCCATGCAAGGACTGCAGGAGCTGCGAAGGAGTTTCATTCCATGATTTGAATATGCTAATTACAAACTGTGATGGGAAATGCCCTCCCCGTGCTGGTCCTGCTGCTGTTTGGACAACGAGCAAAGGATGTGTGACTTCTTCAAACTAATCCATACCTTGCAAATAGAAACATTTTTGTTCAAAATAACAACTAAACCAATCTGCTGCCCTTTTCTCCTCTCACAGCAGAGGGAAAAGATGTTCCTCAGTATTATCTTCACACTAGAAACTTAGAGCACGACCTCAAAACCATCAGGGTACAGCAGGAACCCCGTGAAGACGCTGTCATCCTCCGCGCCGGCGTAGAGCCCGTTCCAGTCCTTCCCAACCTCCAGCCACACTTGGTCCCCTACCCTCAGCTTGAGGATGGTCAGGAAGGAGGCCTGGTCGATGTCCTGCCCGTAGAGGGTGTCCCTGGCCTTGGCCACCCTCCTGCTGCTGGCCACGAGGCTGAGGCGTGCGGGGCGGCCGCGCACGGTGACGTGGTAGGAGAAGACGTAGGCGCCGGGCACGCTGCAGTTGAACTTGCCCGTGGCGGGGTCGTAATCGTGGCGCTCGTTGAACCACACGCGGTCGAACCTGATGGGCACGTTGGGAGGAGGGAAGGGCCTGGACAGGCCGGCGCTGAAGGCCGAGCGTGGGGACCTGGGCACGTCCCCGCGGGCGCCCTTGGCCCCGCGGGAGCCTTTCCTGCCCGGGGCGCCGCGGCCGCCCTTGGTGCCGGGGTCGCCCTTGGGCCCGCCGGGGCCCGCCA